>JANHJO010000155.1:140667-157256 GCA_032468235.1 Pseudoxyrhopus heterurus
AAGAGAAGAGAAGAGAAGAGAAGAGAAGAGAAGAGAAGAGAAGAGAAGAGAAGAGAAGAGAAGAGAAGAGAAGAAAAAGCCAGTAAGTAGTGTAGAGAAAGAATAGTAATTTTAAAAACTAGTAGGTTTCAAACTAGCAACATTCTACACAAAACAAGTGCTATACCATTGTGGTATTACAGAACTATATTTAGGACCAGCTTTTGAAGACATTAGATACTATTACACCCATTAAATCAGTCAAGGGGGCATTCCTGTCTCTTTGAAGTAGTCAATCAATGTGGAGAGATTAGCCCAGAAAAATATAATGCGCTGCAGGCAGAACAGTCACTATTGCTAGAGGCAACCAAAGCAGAGAAAGGGTACTTCAAAATCACAGCAGGAAAACACCCCTAGAGATTGTTTTGGCAGTGGGTGAGTAGTGAGTTCAGGGCAATGTCATCCATTCCTGCCACACAGAAAAGATTGCCAGTCCAGACCAACAATGTGACAAGCCGGCTAGGCAGATGAAGCCGTAATCATGAGAATACATCCTAGGTTCTATAGATTTGACTTGACTTCCTTGGCTTTATAAATAAAATCCATGACCAAGACAGCATGTTACCAAGTTCCCCTTGTCTTTCAAAACCAGCACAAAAATCATTGTTCTGTATTTCTAGGCTTTAAGTGAGAAGATTCAAAGCATTTCCTTTTTGTTTTGTTCAAGCTGGGCTAAAGGCCGAAATTCTGACTAAAATTGCTAAGGGCTACAATTCGACATACTAGGAGAGGTCAGGAGTTCAAGCTGACTGGTGACAAGCTATTATAATTATCTTTTGATGTGGAGCCATTGGCGGAATGTCTGCTAGTAAGATTTTTAAATTATCCCCCTCCTAGTTTGTAATACAGGATTTCTAACATGACAAACCAGGCTACTGACATTCTCTGGCTATCAACCCCGCTTTTGTTTTAGACTTGCTTTATTTCCTTCACTGTGGTTCTGAGCAAGTAGAGGTAAGCAACTGAAATAAGACAGAACATGAGAGGATACAATGGTGAAGGAGAAAAAAATGTTCCTTATTTCTATCATCACCTTAGAATAGGATTTATGATGAGCCTTTACTGGTATCTGATCAAACTTGAGATGAATTTTCCTTAATTTGCATTCTAGTTATCTCCTTTACTTCACTGACTTTCGATGAGAAGTATATCAGTGGTATCAATGAGCTTTTATACAGTGGGAGAGGACTATCAAAAGCACCATAGTCCAACAAAGGAGCAACAAGGATATTGACAGAAGTATCCCTCTTACTATCTGGAAATTACTTCAGCAGACTCCATTAGGTTCTGGGAACAGATACTGGAGACAAAATAAGTATTCCAACATCAGTAAGTGGTATGCCCATAATAAAAACTTCCAATTTCAGAACATTATTGTCTTGCCCAATTCAACAAGGAAACACACACACATACACACATACACAAAAACTCCTAGATCCAGAATGTTTTGGCAGGATAATCAGAGCTTAACATCATCACATAGTTGTGATGATGTTAAGCTGCTCCTACATGGATACTGAAATCCATCCATGCCAGAATTCTGCAGGATCTCAGCACAAGATCTATCAGAAAAGGAAAAGCCACTTCTCGGCAATAGGAAGGATTGGCACACGAACAGAATATTCAGGTGGTCCAAATATCCAACATCAGATACAAATACTCTCAGTTGGCTCTAGAATGGGCAGGAATCCTGGAGAAGAAAGAACATTCCCCAGAGACCACAGTCACTTCCTCTTCCCGTTTGTTTTTTTTAATTTGATCTGGTACTGCTCTGAATCCCCATAGAGATTCAGCTGAGTGAAATTCCGAGCTCTCCAACTGTATGCTATATAAATCATGCCAGTGCTCTCACCCATAATCAAAATCTCCCCCACACACACACACAAATAATCCATTATTCATTTATTGAAATTTAACAACGAAGAGGCCACAAGTTAGGCTTAATGTAGTACATGTTAGAAAATTCTCAAGCACGTGAACTAAAATGAGAACAAAGAAGCCTCATCCTCCACTCCTGCTCCTGCCAATATAAATTAAATATTATTAGCAGTGTATATGTCCAATAAATAAAATGTGTAACATCTCCTTCAGGATTTATCCCTATAAAAGTTGTGCTGCCACTTCTTTCAAGCCTTTTATGAGTTTAAACTTATCCTTTTGCAGACTTCAAGGGCCAGGTAATGCCAATATCCAGGTGGATGAGGCTCTTCTCAAAAAAAAACATACATAGAGATTAGTCACCTGCAGATTTTTGGCAATTTTTGACCTAGATCTTAAGCCAGCAGGACTACTTGAAAATGAAAGAAGGAATATCAGATCCTTTATCCTTTCTCATTTCCATTTCAAATCCAACAAGGATGATGGAAGTTGCAAACCCAGTTCGGTCTACGACTATAAATTACATTTACCTGTTGCTTCAGTCCTGAATGGAAACATTCACACAAGGATTGTTGTGTTGTAACTGCCTTGGCTGAATGATTGTGACATCTGTATGAAATTTTTCATGACATGCAGATATGCAAAGCAAATAAACAAGCAACAAATACATTTAGGATGCACATGAGGCATATCTACTAATTTTATAATATAAAAAGTAACATAAAGGTAAGTGGCTGTACTGAGTGTTATCTTCAAGCAACATTTCATTGCAGTCTCCAGAATGTCCATTTTTCCTGTCCCACTTTGTCGCCAAGTTCTGGGAAGTTAATTGTATGACTTCTGCATGACTCAAGAGGAAATTCTGCAGCGTTGAGAAAGGTTGTCAGAGATAAGAAGCAAGCAAACAAGATGTCAATCAAAGTCTTCAGCTACTTCAACAAAAAGCAACAAACTTCCTTTAATCCTCCTTGCTGTTTTGTGAGAAGTTTTCGGAGCTATAAAGTAGGACTGGGTTGAAAGATCAAAAAAGAAGGGTGGAGTAGCTCATTATATTATTTCTTAAAGATAGTCCTCGCTAAGACTATGTAGAGATTAAAGCTTGAAATCCCAGACAAGCTGTTCCATGCCACTGCCTCAGCTTTGAAAACACCATTGAAGGAAGAGTTTTCCTGAAATGTCCAGCAAAATAATGTTACTTTGAGAGGGATTAAAGAATTTATATTATGGTTCTTTCTGGAAGTATGTACACACAAAAACATAAAATTTTTAAAGCCTCAAACTTGCTTATATTTACCTAATTGGTAGAAATCAATTTGTTTGTATTGATGAGATTATATCAGAGTGGATTTCAGAGTTTTTATTTTTCTTTCTCTGCCTGGATGGTACTGGAAATCTATCAAGTGCACATTCTCTCTATATTGAATACTTACAATTGAAAGAATGTTCATCTTCCTTAACAGTAGATCAGTAGATGCACAGTAGAACAGTAGATCAAAGCCAAACAGTTCTAAAAGAAAAGCAATTCATTAAATCAAATTCATGCAAATACCAGGTGGTCTGATTCCTTGATTCTTTGCACAGGATCCTATTTGATTTCAGAGTCTGGAAACAGAATCAGGTGACTACTGGAAAAACTTTCTGATGCTGGGCTTTTGTTTTTGTCTTGTTTTTATTCATTTCTTAGGCAATTGCTAAATATGTAGAAGCACCGCTATAAAATACTTGCACTGTAGATCATGGTGATTCCATGAACAAAACTGAATTATTTTTATTTTTCTCTTAATTCCATAAGTGAATTGTATTTGTGTATGCAACAAAAATGTGAAATATTGACTCTTTGACTTAGAGATATAAAAGCTGTATGACTAAGAGCTTTGGGGAAATTTAATATCTTTTCAAAACTAATAGTAGACCAGTAATATTTCAATGTTTCAATTTCTGTGCTCAGTAGCATAATTACATGGCACACCCATTAAGGGTATGTAGAGTTAAGTGACTGCACTTTGTTGTATACCTGCCTGAAACCCTTAAATCCTCTGACAGACATTGCTGGCAATAAGCTAAATTAATTCATTATTCTGACTCAGTATTCGGCAACTTCCTATGTTCTAAAAGTTCTTTACCTTTGTTTAGAGGAGGGATGCATAATTTTCTACTGCTTTAAACAACTATGAAACAAAAGATAGGAATACAAATAAAGACAAGGGTTTAAGAAACAAATAAAACAAATACATTAAGTAAATTATAAGTATTAGGGAAACTATATAAAAATTTCAGTTTTTAACAAAAAACTGTTCAAATAAATTTAAATTTTGACCATATGGAACTGTATTGTTCAGTCTTTTCTTAACAGCAAAGAACCAGTTCAAAGACTGAAATATGACATAGTTCATCAAGCCATCTTTTGACATCTGCTAAATGAGTGTCTTTCCAGGAACACAGGACTTTTTAGCAACAATGCAAGCACAGACTAGATATAAAGTTCTTCATAGAACTTTAAAAATCCAAAATTTTAAATTCCACATTGATACCTTTCAAAAATCTGGTTTGTCACAATAAGTGAATTAAACCCAATTCATCTAAGCAAAATAAAGTAACCTCAGAACATAACCAAGGCAGATACTATACCTTCAAATATACGGCATCTTCAGCTTAGATGCTTAGGTCAATGTTGCTGAGAGATACATCTGGGGTGCTTATAAGAATCTTACACTTGAAAAAAGAAGTAGACCTGGAGAACACTTCAACTTTATTTAATCACAAGTTATTAATTAAAATCCAAATTTAATTCTGGAAATTGTTCCATATGATGGGGTCCAGGGTGCGAGCCCAATATTTGAGTTTTCCAAAATATTTTATTTCCTAATTTCTGACTTTTCCACATTCCCATTATTTCCTGTGTAATTTTTCCCACTCTCATCATGTTAAAAGTGCAAGAAAGTGATAATATTTGATGAGGCTCTGGGATTTCAGGAGTTTGGGTTGTATACCCTAGTACATCATATCTTGAAATGTGTTTGTGGCTTCAGAGCTCTGAAAAAATGGATTGTTGTTGTTTTAAGTCATTCTTGTCTACTTTCCAATTAGCTGCAAGGTTATGTTTGAGGATGACATCCACTCCTCTTCTTTGTCATGTGATATACAATATATTTAGCTTGGGTACAACGATGAGCATTGTACCTTCTGGATTTTGGCGTATTTATTGTAAATTCATTATATTCAGCTTGGTTGCCCAAAAGGCCATCCATCAGTGTAGATAAACCAGTTGCATAGGCCATTGCATGCAAAGGTATACATTGCCCTAGACATGATTTAATTTAAAATATAGTAAAAATTGTGTTCGTGCAGATTATGCTCAGGAACAATTAGGAAGAAGAAGATTATGACTGCATTCACAGATATGACAGTGACAATAACTGGATTCCTACAAAACATGGAATGAAAATTGAGCTGAGAGCAAGGCTTCTCAAGCCAGCTTGGCAGTTTCAAGTAACATCAAGCTAAATAAGCAACTGTTCATTTTCAAGGCCAACCAAGCACCACACAAAGGGCTTTTCTGTTTGCAGCTATAGTTGCTCAATACCCAACATAAACCAACTAGAAATAAAGCCAGTTTAAGAAATACATCTCCAGATTTCAATCTCTTTTACTACTTTGGCTATGGTGATGGCCTGATGTTCTGCCCATGCCGTATTTTTTGAGGTCCTTGTTGCCCATTTCTTTACCCATCATAGGACAGTTAAAAAAAAAAGTACTGTTTTATCTAAAACAGAAGGGGAAACTGGCAGAATTTGTATCACTTTCATATGTTATTGTTTCTTAAGGACAAGTCCATAGCTTCACTAATTCATGAGTTGACTTGTTAAACAATTCATTCGAGAGACGAAGGGCCAATGATAGAAGGGAAGGGGTACTTGCATGGTAGTCAGTTTATTTATTTATTTATTTATTTTGTTGTATTTATATACCGCCCAACTCCCAAGGGACTCTGGGCGGCTCACAGCAGAAATACAATACAACAATAAAAAAAAATATCTATATATAATTAAAACAAAATGACAAATTTAAAAAACCATACAACATTCCAGCCAATCTAGATCCAAGCCTGCCGAAACAGCCAGGTTTTCACGGCCTTCCAGAAGGCCAGTAGAGTGGGGGTGGTCCGGACCTCTGGGGGTAACTGGTTCCAGAGAGCTGGGGCTGCCACAGAGAAGGCCTTCCCCCGCGGGCCCACCAGCCGACGCTGTCTAGCCGACGGGACTTGCAGGAGACCAACCCTGTGGGATCTAACCGGACGCTGGGAGGTATGTGGTAGGAGGCGGTCTTGAAGAAAGTCCCTGACTGTTATGGTGCCACCAAGGGCATCAAAAACCATTTAGCCTTTTGTGGAGTCTGGGAAATGCCAGAAGATATGTGTGTGTGTGTTTAAGCCAGAATCTACAGAAAGCTATGCAGTATCTGTCCAAAAAAGCAGGGCAGCCTAGACTGAACCTATTCATGTTATGGAGAATAAAAATGTTAAAACAGGTTAAGAGCATTTTTGTTCCAAGTCAGAGTTGAGTCCTAGTTAATAATCAGTCAGTTTACCTCTTGTGGACAACACAGAGGGCACCAAATGGAAAGGCAGATTCTTCCATGCATCTAAGGCCTGGTTCCTTTCCCCACCTCCTTGGGGTTCCCCCCCCCCACATCCCTTTAGAGTCCCCAGATTCAGGTTTTTACTGCTTGTAAACATCTCTCATCGCTGAAGATGCTGAAGGAGTCCAAAAACCTCAACAAAAACACAGGAAGTAGTGGTCAATTTAGTCTCTGCTTCTTGGGAGAACTTTAACCTTTGTTCTGAGGGGAGGGGCAAAGGAAACAGGATTCGCGAGATTGGGAGTTTCCTCCTCCCTCTGGCTGGGCAAGCCAAATCTCAGTTAGTCCAACCCAGAACAAAGAAGAAAGCATTGACTATGGTTAGACAGGACTCTGGCCTTTACAATGCTCTTACATTGACTTGTGTTTCTTGCAGGGAGTTCATGACCTACACTTTGAAAGTCCCTGACTAGGATATGCTACAGATATATCCATTATTAGTATTCAGCCTGGTACTGAATTTTGTAACCCTCCTATTTCGCCCCACAGTATCAGAGCCGCCAATCCACACATCTTTCCTTTCTACTCAACACAATTGTGAAGAATTTATTGAAAGGACCCCGATGTACCATTCCAATATCATGATTAAAGGTACCCCAAATTGACTTCAGGAAATAGGCATTTGTGTATTGCATCTGCCATATGCCAAACATCTGAAAAGAAGGTCTTGTCTACAGCACGCTGGAGTTCTCCTTTGGCAGAGTTTTGCCAAACTTTGCAGTGATTTAGTCTCCTCTCTTAATAATGAGCTGTTTTGTGAAAAGCGCCTCATTATTATAACTGTAGGGGAATATTTTGACTAGTAAAGCAAATCATATAAGGAACAGAAAAAGCTCTAGACACGTCTGCCTTCCCCTTTGTCAGGGAAAGGTGTTGAAGCAGTCAGAAGCAATTATTGACCAAAGGAAAATCTCCAGCCCAATTTGCAAATCTCACCCAATGATTCTCCAAGTATGAGAGCGGAGTGGGGAGCCGAAAGGAAGCACAGCCAACATTATCTGCAAGGTCTTTGATGTTAAGGAAATCATGGCATCTGCCAATCTTTCAAATTCCAGGGGGTAAAGAATGAGGTCTGTTAGGTTGTCATTGAACATGACAGGCTTAATGTCAAGTTTATAACAGAAAAAGGGCAATCTTATTGCAGGTTTATTCTGTTTTATGTTGCTTGTTCAATAGGCAGGTTCTCCTTCCTTTGTATCTAATTTATAGCATTTGAAATACCAAACAGATTTTTTCCCCCCCTACGTATTTCCTGAGCTCCCGGCTCCCCTTGACTATCCCTGAGCCATTTCTTCAGGGAACATCCTGCAATCCTTCCAATTTAGCATCTGCGTAAGAAGCCGGGCAAAGGCTACGACTGAAAGCATTCGTTCCATTGTTATAGAGCTGTTCAAACTCCCAATATTTCAGTTTAATTACTGCTTAGAATATTTTTCTCTTCCTCCTACTTTCGGTGGTGCGGGGTGCATGCACATGCGTGTGTGTGTGTGTATTTGAATGATATCTAAGTTGCCTCTTCCTTGAGCCCATCGGTCTAAAGAAGAATTACTTCTCATCCTGTTCTTTCCTCGACTTCCTTTTCTGACTCTGTAATTGGGCTTTTTTTTTTTTTTCTTTTTTTTACTTTTTTGCTAATAAGCAGCTTACTTTCTCTCCCACTAGGCTCAACCGACCACTTTTGTTTCATGAATTTTACAAAGGATTTTAATAGATGCTTTAGGCTATGCAAAATGTGATATGAAGGAAGGCATTAATGCTCCAGCGGTGACACAGAGGACATGTGAATGGCTGCTTATCATTAATGTCAGGTCTCCAAATTTTCATTAGGAGTTCTGTAAGGCAAAAGGGGGAGGAGGGGAGGGAATGTGTAGCTCTATGAAAGAACATTAACCTGTACTGTGTAACCAACTATAATTGCTCAGCATTTCACATTAGCTCTCTTCAGATAGTGGGTCTCTCATTATTTCTACACATACATAATAACTGCTTATTATACAGTTCACTCCAATATATTGTGGATAAGGTTGTGTCAGCACTTCCATTATAAACTCCATTTTGGGGGGCCTTAAAAGGCAGCTGTAAAAAAAAAATCATTTGAAACTGAAGATTGCTTTTCCCAGTATGTGCCTAGAATAGACCAAGTAATAATATTAGGTCTATGTGCCTAGAATAGACCTAATAATAGTATTAAAGCAATAAATTATGGTAGCTGTATCTTCATTTTAAACAGAGGGGTAAACGCACACCTGAAATTCCTACTTCTTCAATTAATGCCATTTGTTAAATAAAATGTAGATTGGTACTGCGTATGTGTACCACTTTTCAATCTGTTGGAGAGCAATTATTAAGGCAGATTGTTCTATTCGTTAAAATAACTTTTAAATAAGAGGGGAAAAATCCTAGATAAGCTACTGAGGTGCAAAAGATAAATGTTATGCAAACTGTAATAACTCCCCTCTAATAAGCATAGAAAAGAGTTCAATAAATGTAATAATAAATATTTGTTAATTCAAATTCTTTCTTTAGAAAGCTTGAAGCCCTTTTGAAATCTTTAACGGGGCTAACTCAAAATGTCAATAATAATTTCAAAGTCTTTCATTCATATCAAAAATGTTACGTAGATTTGAGGCATTTTGAATGTAATGGCAAGAGTATTTTATACAATTAGAATACATATTTATTAGCAGACAGAAAAACTGAATAATTCTGTGCTGTATATCATTCTTTGACTCATCTTTGCTGTGTTGATCAGTTCATAGCAACAATTTTGCATTGTCCTGGACATTGCATTTTAGGAAGCCTACAGGTCGTCCTTGACTTACAACAGCTCATTTAGTGACCGTTCAAAGTTACAATGGCACTGAAAAAAGTGACTTATGTCCATTTTTCACACTTACGACCTTTGCAGCATCCCCATGGGCATGTGATCAAAATTCAGGTGGGAAGGATTGCAACAATTAAGATGAATGTACTACCGAGATTGTTGTATTTTTTCCAGACAATTCCGATAAAATTGGAGAAAAAATTCTTTGAAGAACTCAACAAGGCAGTGTTAAAATTTATTTCGCAGGGTAAGAAAGCGAGAATTAATATTAAAATGTTGCAGGATGCAAAAGCTCGAGGGGGCTTTGGTTACCTAACTGGGAATTGTATTACCAAGCTGTTGGGTTAACATGGGTGAAAGAATGGATAGAATTAAGAAATGTAAGATTGCTAACCCTGGAGGGTCATGATTTGCAGGCAGGATGGCATTCCTTTTTGTGGTACGACAGAAGCAAAGTTCATGGATATTTTAAAAGACATTATATAAGAAATGCGTTGCTGATGATTTGGGACAGAATAAGAGATCAACATTACCTGAAAATTCCAGTCTGGGTATCGACAATAGAAGCATTGGTACACCCAAATCTTGTAAACTTGGGACGTATTATTAGATATAAAGATATTTTGAATGAAAGAGGGGAGTTGAAAACAAAACAAGAATTAGAGCAACAGGGAATTGACTTAACATGGTATTCACAACTGCAAATACAATCGAGGTATGAGAAAGATGTTAAATTATATGGATTCTATGGGAAATTAACAGAATTAGATGAGATATTAACCGGGAAAGAGGAAAGACTGATAAAAAAATTGTATGGTTATTTATTGGAATATAAATTGGCAGAGGAGCAAGTAAAAGAAACCATGATTGCTTGGGCCAACCTACTTTCAAATGTCACCTCACAGTACGGATTCTCTATCCAATTCCCAGCCCAATCAGATCTGAAGGCCAGGAAAACTTTTAAACAAAGTGTCATTGATGTCGCTGCCCAAAATAATTTTGCACTGCTTACATATGTTAAATCCTTGAAGTGGATCAATCCTAATAATAATCCTCCCAGTTAGAGAAGTATTTAACAACCAATATGCCTCAACTTCTTACAAGTGCTTGTTTCCAACAACTAGATTCCATGGTAAGATAGGGGAGGTTTCATGGAGGAGTTCCATTTGAAGAAAGGCTGCGTATTTGTGTAACACCAACTGCTGAAATATCCTTTTTGTCTGCAAACTATATTCTGCAGAAAGGACTGCTTACTTACATTCTATTTAAAAAAAAAATTAAATTTCTGGGGCACCTGGGAGATACTGTAAAAATGACGATATCATTTCTTACCAACTCTTACAGCAGACTGTATATAGGAATTATGGGAGGCAGGCTTGAATTTATCTATGCTTTTCTTCCTTCTTTCCAATGTGTCATGGATCAATAACAGTGTGATGGTGGGAAAAGAAATCTCTGTAGGAATATAAAATTGAAGGCTACAATTGCCAATTGCACTCATGGTGGCAGGGTGAGGATAGGGAGTGATTGACTTTCCACACAGGAAGAAATTTAATGCAGACTTTGACAGCCAAGTGTACACTAAGGTCTGCATTCCTTTAAAATTAGTGTGTGTAATTGATTTCAGTTTTGTAACAGTATTTTTATTTCCATTTTAAACTCTCTAGAGCCATGAAAGCTTTGTGAGAGCAATTTTCTTACACTGTTTTTTTCTTTTAACTTTACTTCTCCAGTTCAATTAAATATTTCTAAAAGTAGTTACTAACTTTGAATACTGAATATATTCTCTCTTTATAACAGGAACACCCTGTTGTCCTAACAAAATTCATTGAAGGAGCTAGAGAGGTGGAAATGGATGCAGTTGCAAAGAATGGAAAGGTAGACACTTTTCTGCTTTGCTTTTTCTTTCCAGGATTTATAAAATGATCGTAGAGACACTTGACAAATGTTCCATTTTCATCTCTAGATAGAAGTTCTTTACAGCTGAGCGAAACAAAGGCAGACTGAACAAAGATTTTATACAACCACCTAGCCTTGCGAAATGTTTTGTCAGTAATCTGTTTTTTTCCCCCAGTATGAGCTTCTTTAAAGATCATATTGCTTGCTCTTGCTTGTTGGAATTACTTTTATTGTTTTCAGTTTCAGCAGGGAACATTGCATTTACTTAACATTGTTTGTAATGCATCGAAAAGTTGTCACCTTCGCTTATTTGCCTTTCATCTTCCCACAGTAAACTGCTGGGTGTAGTGTTCAGCGACAATAATCTTTCCCTTAAAGCCTCACAAGGGCCATTAGATCCTGGGCATCTTTCCCTGTCATAATGTATAGTAGTGCTATACCAGATTAGTCTGATAACTCACACAGTCCAAGATATTTATCATTGCCACTGACCGTAGCGATTTGACAGAATTCCCTGAATTGAGTGTACAGAAAAAAAAAACCCCACACGATCGTGGTTTAACCCTCCAGCACTGACATTCAGCATTTTTCCTGCTTCTGCTGATCACAGACTTTACAAAACGTTGCAAACTTCATTTGCCAGAAAAATTGCACCTTGAAGGACTACAGCTCAAATTCACAACCTAGCCATTTTTCAGTTATATGATTATCATATTGAATACTATTCTTTTTCTCACAGTTAATTTGGCAGTTCTCTCATTCCTTGGTCCCATAACTCTCTTCTGCGTAAAGAAGAGCCCTGCTTGAAATCTTTCTAGCTAAGTCACTGAATCATATTTAGCAGACCATACATGGGAACTGCATAGAACCAAGCGCATCGAGCATCGTGTCAGGTCTATTAAGGCAGTGACACGCTATGACAAAAAATGTATCTCTGAGCTTTTTGTCTGATGGTGAATCAAAATAGAAGAAAGGAGGACATTCTTTTTCCAGTCAGGAAAAGTGAACAGAGGCAAATAAGTGAAAGAGGCTGAATGAACCCTCTAGGTCTCCCATTAATCCCTACTGCTGAATAGAACAAAATTTGTGCTTCTGGAGAGGTATTTTTAGCAGGATTTTATAAGTCCACCAATGTAGATTAATTATGTTAGAAACGTCAAAGTCCTCTCATGCTGTTCTGACATTATCCATATATATAGATTTAGTAGATATATTTGGTAGTAGTAATAAATATTATTAATGATAATAAATCATTATTGGTTTTTGAAATGGTCTGCATACATTCTCTGTCTTTACGATGCCTGTAAAAATGTCAGTATTATCATAGGAAGAGGGAGGGAGTCAGAATTCAAGAGATTGTGTGAGATACAAATTCCTTCATCAATCGCTCAGTGCCTTAACCCTTGTGCTAAATTGCTTTTCTGAAGCTAGGAGACATTTAGAAAAATAATCCAATTAACCAGATGTATTCAATATAATGCATGCACATTTTGGCTTCATAGTAACTTTACTTCACCTGTTATAAGTTGCATGTTTAGATCTGACTGAACCCATATAAAATGACTGTATTTTCTTGGCTCTTTGGAACAGGTTATCTGCCACGCCATCTCTGAGCATGTGGAAGATGCAGGCGTTCATTCTGGAGATGCTACTTTGATGTTTCCTGCACAAACAATTAGCCAAGGAGCCTTAGAGAAGGTTAACATTTGGTTAACTATGCAAGATAGAAGGGGGATCATGGGGCTAAAATGCATGAAGTTCTAAAAATTCATCTGAAAACTATTCAACTACAGTATTTATCAGAACATTAAGCCAGCTGAAGGTTGAATAAAGTAGTTGCACACTTTTCTGATAGTTAGTATAGCTGATACTGTAGGATTATTTATGGCTACAGAGTAGCATCCAGTATTTCTCTCAGCTTTTTTTTTAAAAAAAGGAAATTGCTAGAATATATTCTAATTTAGAGCAAGCATATTATCTCAGAACCTCCTTCATCAGCCTGGTATCCTCCAAGAATACTGGATTTTAATTTCCATAGCTACAGCTCAGTGTGGTAAAAGTTGAGAAATGATGGAAGCGGAAGTCCAGTATATCTGGGCACTAGATTGGATGAAGCAGCATTATTTGTATTTTATCACTCCATAATATACATCGATTCACAGTCTTAGTAGTCTTGCATATCATCTTGGCTCCTTGATTTTATCTAAAGTTGTAGCCACAAAGCATACCGGCAAATATCTAACATAGCAGTAGAACAGTGTTATAGCACAGGGGTCTTCAACCTTGGCAACTTTAAGACTTGTGGACTTCAACTCCCAAATTCAAAGCAGGCTGAGGAATTCTGGGAGTTGACGTCCACAAGTCTTAAAGTTGCCAAGGTTAGATTTTAGAATCTCTTGACACCTGACACCGTGTTGAATATGAACATGCAGATGGAACTCTAGACAGGAGTGCCTACAAAGCATCTATCAAGGTTCGGCTACATTTGTGCTTTCATAGAGAAACTACAGAGACAAAAATGCTTTCAGGAAGGAGGCATCTTCCAAAATTGGGTTAAATGCATTTTTTTAAAAAAATACTGTTTTAAAGACTAAACTTTCTATTCCACTACCATTTTCTCTATGTTAGCAGCATCCATCTGATAGACCCTGCTAACACAGAGAGGAGATGACTTTGTATAAAAGTAATACTAACGTGGTGCTTGATTATTTTTTATTAAGAAAAAGAGTATATAAAAAGAATAATGAAAAGATTTAATAAATATTGAAAATATAAAAGACCTTTTTTTTTTTAAAGAGGTCTTCGGGACTAAGAAAGGACAGTTTTTTTAAAAAAATTGGGATCAGATTGTGATTTTTGTCCATTTGAAACTTGCTGTTTCACAGAGCCCATTTATATTTTAAAAAATAAGATTTTTAAATTATATTTTACATGCATGGTCATAGGAGACAGGAAGGAAAGCTTTATGCAAGCAGAATAATCTCTGCAGTGGGATGCTTGAAGGAAGAGATAAATTAATGTTTATGACCTGTTACATTCCATACGTGTTGGACTCCAAAACCATTATTCCCTTTTCTGCTAGTCAGGAATAATGGAAAAGTCCCACATTTGAAAGAGTCTGACTTCATAAGGTGGTGTAAATATAAACATACATTGGTTGTATAGTTGTTGGAACAGTACTTTGATAGCATTTTTGAAAAATAGGGCTGAATTATTCCTTAGAGCTGTCAATCTGATATTTCAAGTCTCATTCATTTGTTCCCAAAATTGTAAGATTACCGAAAGCTACAAGACCTGCAATGTGTTTCATTCTGGCTAATTCTCAGAATTCTGCAGTTATGCCCTGATTTTTTCCCCCAAAAAGATTATTTCACATAAAACTTGACATTACCCAGTTTAAGCTAAGATAGCTGGCATTGTCTGATGAAACAAAATACATTTTCAAGGTTCAATTTCACAGTTAGATTCAGAGCCACCAAGCTTTACAAACAAATCTAGGCAGATTAAAAGGGAGATGATGTACAATAGAATTCTTGGATTCAGTGTTGAAATCTTAAGTAAATTGCTGGTCTGGGGGGAAAGATTTAGGTTTCTGAGTTTTGACGATCAAATGTGGGAATGATATTTCTATTTAATCCAGGCTTATAGCAGACCAACTCATTTTCTATCATCTGATGTTCAGAGTTTACAATAGACCTTTACTATCCATCCCCTCCTCCCCTTTATAAACCAATATAGTAAACACTATATTATAGTGATTTATAAAGGGGAATAGGCTCCCTTATGCTTTTCTAATCTCTCAGTTTCTATTCATTTTGCCTACTTGTGGAATAATTCTCAACGGAAGTAGTTTACAAATGAACACTCTGTTCATTGTGGCTAGTGAAGAGTCTTTCCTAAATAAGTAGGTTTAACATAAGCGAGGCCTGCCTATCCGGGCTGTGAAAAATCCAGACAATCATAAGACAACAGCAAAGAGTTGGAATTTTGTGTACTTCTTTGTTTTCACTGTGGATTTTTATAACCCAGATCCAGTAATCCTAATATGAACCACAAACAACTCACAAGCCTTTATTTCCACTGGATGCCTCCTGTCATGCCCTTTCTAGGGGTAAAAGCCTCACCCTAAATTCTTGCTGTTGCTTAATGGCGCCTTTTGAGGGACATTGTCAAATTGATATCACCCACAAAAAGCTGGCTTGAAGTTTCTGAAATACATTGAGGATTATCTTAAAAGTGTGACTGGTGAATAAAACCCCGCAAAGATTTAACATTTCAGATTGTTAAGTGGGATTGTTGAAGTTGTAGTGATAGTCTCTGAATGGTGGAAGTAGGTAGGCAGGAGACTCGCTTAGCTTCCGCTTTGAAAAAGAATAGGAATTAACTCCGTCTGCCTGATGTCGTTTAAAGTAATGCAAAGCTCTTATGTAATCTCTGATTGTACGCAGTAAATGGATGTGCCTTTTTTAATTAATTGTATCTTGTTTGCGCTAACAAAAAGAAAACCTAGATTAGAGACAGGTGTTTTCTGAAAATGTAACTAGAGATATTTTTATAGCAGTACTGTAATGTGTACAAAGTTAATATTAAATTGTATGAAATAACTTTTTACTATGGTTTGCTTTTGAACAGATACTATTTTTGGAAAGGGGCTAAAAAGACTTTCATGTAAAGGGCTATCGTTCCGTGCTGTCACTTTAGGAGAAAATGGTATTACAAAGTGTGACAGTTCTTTAACTTTATACTAACTCTGTTTCTTACAGAAATCATGAGCCATAGAATATTCTCTCTCTTGTGCCTATTCTGAGTTGGCAGTTGATGCACCCAGGGTGTGGCTTGAGAAATATTACTTTGTAGGTGTATTTTCAATTAAAAAGCAAATAGTTTTGCATTATTCTTTTTGAACAGTGTGATCTTTCCCCCCCCAGTGAATAACGAGTCTTGAGGTGTGCTAGAATCTACACACTTGCTCACACTTACAATAGCAATTTATTAAAACATGTTGGCCTCGGTCCTAAGAATGCTCACCCAGACGTAAACCTGATTTCATCCAGTAAAGATAAAGGTAAAGATGCCCTTTTTCAACTTTTAGTAAGGGGTTCTCTGCCCAGTTGCTGAGTGGGCGTGGCCTAGTCGACCTCCTGCACTACGGCAGGGGGGGCCTTTTTCACCCTCCCCGGTTCCAGAGGCTTTCCTGGAGCCTCTGGGAGGGCGAAAACAGCCTCCCCCAGGCTCCGGAAGCCCTCCGGAAAACAGAAACGGGCTCTTTTCCGGACTTCCAGAACTTCCAGGAGGCCTGTTTTTTGCTCTC
>JANHJO010000155.1:181755-196563 GCA_032468235.1 Pseudoxyrhopus heterurus
GCCCGGGCGATTTGGGGCAGGGCGAGGGCGCAGGAGCAAGTGAGAGGCTGAAGAAGGCAGGCAGCTGAGGCAAAGCAGGGCCAAAGCACAGCTGATCCGCACTGCTGCCGTGCCAATCAGCTGAGCAGGAAACAAAGGACTTAAAAGTAAGCTTGGGCGTCCGGGTAGGCGTCCGGGCCAAATGCTGATCATGGTTTAGCTAAATTTAGCAACCGGTTCACCGAAACTGGTAGCTAAAATTTAAGAACTGGTTCACCCGAACTGGTAGCTAAAATTTAAGAACCGGTGCTATTTTAGGAACCAGTTCACCTGAACCGGTCCAAACCGATAGAAACCCACCCCTGTGAGTGGCTGATAGGATGGTGTTCATTGTAGAAACTCGGCCAGATTGTGTTCATTTATCAACTAAATCATAATGCAATATACTTAATATTGGTTAAGTAGGCTGTTGGCATGTAGCTATTGGGGTTCATTCAAAAAAATCCATAAATTTGGCTGGTGAGGTCCAGGAAAAGAGCTTTTTCGGCCATGGTTTTAATCCTCTGGAAAATCTTGCCACTGGAAGTGAGATCCATCCCCATCCTTTTGCCTTTATGGAAGGGCCTCAAAACCTGGCTCTCCCAAATAGCTTAGGACTTTCTACACTGGAGAGAGCCTGGTGATCGGTGAAGATCTCATCCCCATAACTCATGTACTGGTTCCTAGTTTTATCCAACGTCTGTAAATGTTAATGTTTTTAATGTTTTAATTATTTTTTTATATTCTTGCTTTTATGGTGTTGCAAATCATCCAGTTATGTTGATAGTGAGATGGATGAGATATCAATTAAATAAATGAATAAATAACCATGGTAAATTAAATTATGTAATCCCAGCTATAAGACAATGCTTTATAATATCCAACTCTTGGCTATCTAACATGATTTTTTTTATCCATTAATATTTTTATTGAGTTATAAAGTAATGTAAAATACAAAGTAAATAGGAAAGCAGTGGGGAAGGGAAGGGGAAGGAGAGGTGAGGAAAGATAAGAAAAGAAAAAGAAATATTGACTTCCAACTCTCTCTGTTACAGTAAAATAAGGCATTAACATCAAATCACAACTTTTTGCCTTTTCATAATAATATGAACAAGCCACTTCTAAAAAGATGTATCAGTCTAATAATCGGTAAAACCCAAAGGCAGAGTTTCATTCTTCTCCACATCAAGCACAAAGTTCAGAATCGGCCTCCATGTAGAAACAAAAGTACTTATTGTCGAGGATCGTTACCTCACCATCGATCCTCGCCATGTCATTGTGCCAGCTGTGCCACCGTGCTGCCTGCCCTCTCGTCTACCCCATCCCGTGACCCCGTCGTGTGAATTCGCAGGACATCATTTGCAGCTACATGAGCCCTGTTCCTTCTACCGGTCTCTGGAAGGCTCGTCCGTGCTGTGGGGTTTCTGGCTTCGCTTGTCAGCTGTTTGGCGGAGGCTGCTGTCAGTGGCTTTCAGGTGTGGTGTAGTGTACCTGTTTCTTTTCTTTAATCAAAGTGGTCAATTTTGCCTTTTCAGCCAACTCCATCAACCATTCACCCCTAGTAGGAATCGAAGCGTCCTTCCATTTTTGTGCATACAATAATTACATGATTTTTTAGAAGAAGCCTATCATTGTCACTTGCTATATGATTTTTTATTTTAGCAGGACTGAACTTTTGACATGCTGTCGCCGAACATGAGAGCAAAAGAACGTGCTCTACCATACTGACTCTGTTGGTGCACGAACATATTAGCAATTGTTATCAGCACACTGTTGCTGCTCTCTCTCCCTTGTTACTATCTGCCTATTTAATTAAGATTGCTGAATGCATTCTTGTTGCAGCTGTTTTATATGATGTATAATCAGCCCCATTCTTGTATTAACTACTCCATTAAATATCCTTACATTACAAATGTAATCTGTTATGGTCAATTTCATACAGAGCAAATGGAATAAAAATGTGTGCTGTGACAACATTTAGATAGTGATCCTTGATATGAATTCAGTTGAATCTATTTTCCTTATTTTTATTTATATACATCGTATCCTGCCTTACTTAGGTATTTGTATTAGAGTAGAGTAGAGTAGAGTAGAGCAGAGCAGAACATAATAGAATAGAAACTTTATTGTCACTTGGAAGGGACCTTGGAGGTCTTCTAGTCCAAACCACTTCTCAGAGAGAAACCCTATACCATATCAAATATATGGTGGTCCAATCTTTTCTTAAAAACTTCCAGTGTTGGAGCATTCACAACTTCTGGAGGCAAACTGTTCCACTGATTGGTCAGGAAATTTCTTTCTACATTGTCCTACGTTGGAAGTTCTACATTGCTTCTCTCCTTGATTAGTTTCCATCCATTGCTTCTTTTCTTGTCTTGGTGCTTTGGAGAATAGCTTGACTCCCTCTTCTTTGTGGCAACCCCTTAGATATCTAAGAGTTAGAATAACTTACAACAATCTATAATAAGTAATAAAATAAAAGGTAAAACTTGAACGTAAGTTTTGCTCAACTGATGGAAAGCAGGGAGGGAAGGGATCAAAGGAAACTCATGAGAGATGACATAATTTGTGTGAGCTACATACTATTTCCAGATCACTTTTATCATAGGTGGGACACCCTACCCCCTATCAGATCTCAGGGTGGAGTTCCTAGCTGTTCCAAATGTTTCTCTGATCCAAACTTTGAGTCCTATAGAAGGGCATGTGGGATGGATAAAAACTCAAGATGGCACCATGATATTACCATAAAAGTCCCACCCATTATTTGTGTTCATGTGATACAGATTACAAAGGGGTAGAGGTTACATTACCTGATTGCAGTTGTCATCTTGCCTCCTCTCTTCCAGCCTGTCAGATATCCTAGTGCTGTTTCCAATTTTGCGGTCAACCACAATTGGGGACAGAATTTCTGTTGCTAAGCAAGGCAGCTATTAAGAGAGTTGTACCCAATTTTACGACTTTGGCTATGGCTGTTAAGCAAATCACATGGTTGTTACGCAAATCCAGCTTCCACCATTGACTCTGCTTGTTGGAAGCTGGCTGGGAAAGTTACAAATGGCAATCACATGACCCCAGGACACTGCAATCATTGTACATCCATGATAGTTGCCAAGCATATGAATGTTGATCTTATGATTACAGGGATGCTGCAACAATTGTAAGGGTGAGGACTGGTAGTAAGTCACTTTTTCAGTGCCATTGTAACATTGAACAATTGCTAAATAGTTGTAAGTCCAAGTCTACTGTATATCCCATCTGTTCTCTCTTTTTCTTATAGCAAAGTGCCACATTATTTTCTCCCTACATTCCAAATTTATAAATACCTACAGGAAGAAAAATCTCAAAGACATCATTTCTGTGCAATGTGTTTACTATTTTAATTGTAATTATTAATTCTGAAAAGAACACAGATTTCAATTAGTAAAGAGGTTTTTTTTTAAAAAAAAATAAGCCTTGTCAGTGAAATTAATGTTACAACAAGTAGCTCTTCGGTGTGCAATTTTCAATCCCTTGACACATGTTATTTCTTCCAAAGGGAAAGGGGAAATACTTCATTAGTATAGTAGCTAGATACTTAAACTAATCATTATCTATTGCTGGATTTTGACAGCTTGGTACTATGTATTTTTGTTGGTGGGAGTGGAAGAATGTATTAATTTACTAGCCTGAATGCAAAAAGTCATCCATGATATAGCAGTTACTTATCCCATGGAACATTTTTATGATTAAAACGCATTTTTTTCTGGCAGGAGCACAGAGGCAAATCAGAAAAGTTGCATTCCACTTCTTGGAGAATGGACTGTTTTCTAGATCATTCTAAGGTGACCTGGTCCAATGCTTGCAATGTTGTCATCTTCCCAACTATTGTATTAATTTATTCTTAAAGCAAACTAGGCATCTTTTCTAGTTAATTGGCAATATTTATGCATTACATGATAAAACTAGTATTTATGCCTGGTTAAATTTGGCAATAGGTTTTTGTTTTCTTCCAGCCCTACATCTAACTCCTCAACAGCAGCTAAATTTAGATGAAGAATTAATCTTAATGTTGATTGCTTAATGTTTCTTTTTTCAGGCTACTTTCAAGAAACAGAAAATGGCCAAAAGAGTTAAGTGTGAGACTAAGATAAAACAAGCAAAACTGTCCCCTGAAGTCATTTCTATGCTGGATTATTTAGTCCGTTATGCATATCCCAACATCGCAACAACACAGACCCAGAGTAAGATCACTATCCAATATCTCCTACTTCCATTTAGTTTTATAAGGACAGAACATCCTTTAACCTGTTCCAAACTCTACCACCTGATATACCTGTACTATAGTACTCTTAACTCTTCTGGTGAGGGACTTTTGTTGTGAAAGGGAGGCTCAGTCCACTGCCAGAGGGAGCACACCTGATGGGGACAGGTGGCTCTCTAATCCTCTTTCATCTTTCAAAGGTAAGCGGACACCTGGCCTACAGAATATCTTCTCCATTGTAAGGGCCCATAATACATTTGACCTCTACTCAGCCAGGCTGTTCACGGTCTCTCTTTTGCTCTTTCACATTTGAGTCTTTAGGAAGAATGCCAGGGGAAAAATGGGAACAGGGATGGGGGAATATCTGAAAGCAAGAAAAATGAAATGGATTTTTGTTTTACCAGTCTTGCCACCAATCCAATCTAGACTGAAGGATATTCTGTTGACATGTAAAGATGAATGGATACTGGATAAATTATTTTCTTTCAAATGCTGAATTCTCTAGGTATGAATATTTGGTCTTTTTTTTTTCAAATAATTCATAAACCTACAATGAGGCATAATTTGTATGAAGATGAAAATGAAGAGCCCTGGATGTCATTGCTCCAATTGTTTTTTCTTAGTGTCATCCAAGAACATTGGCAGCAGAGTCTGGATATCAGTTTTCAGATATTTTTATATGTTAACTGGGTAATGGTTTGGTCCTTAAATAGGTATCTGTTTTTCTCAATTTTCAGAGACTTTTAATTTCACCGAATTCTTGTTTAATTACTAGAGGAAATGGAAAAATAATTAACTCTAGATTCAGCCCCCTTCTCATTCCACTGGGAACAACTCTTGATTCTATTATTTACTCATGCCTCCTGCCCTGCTGCTTTTTTCAAAAATTATGAATATTTAAGTCAAGATACCAAAATAAAAGGGCAAGATATACAACTACATGGAAACAAAAATCAGTATATGTTAATTTTGTTCCAATTCACATTCCATAGGATTTAAAACTACTTGTACTTAAGAACTACTATTGGCTTCAAACTTAATTACCTAGTACTAAGACAATTAACTATTGTTTATTTAACAGACCACAAAGATCATCATTTTCTTTAGTACGGAAGTGATTGACAACAGTACTCTGTGTCGACAGTATAATGATTATTAGTATGATGAGAATATGTTTTTATTATAATTTGAGAGAAGAAATAGCAAACTGAAGATTGCTCTGCTAAAGGCAGGGCTGATGACCACAGCAGAATGAAGAGACAGTGAGTAAACCAGCTCTTCATAATTTCTTTCTGGACAAGGAGAGGATTTGAGATTGCTCATAAGTGCTCCAGACAGTTGCTCTTGGTGAGAAGGCTGCTAAACAGCAGTATCCATATTTGCATGTTCCCTTTTCTAATCAAATGTTGAAATGGTTAATTGTTTGCTTTTCAGCTATTGGGAATTTTTAGATCAACAATTTGTACAGCATGAGATCAGCTTCTTTTAATATTTAGCAAACTTTTAAAGACAAGTTTAGGGTTTAAAAAATAATTTGAATAAACAGCAAAAGGGTAATTAGAACTTTGATTTTGGAAAATTATAAATTGATTAAGGTCCAGATGGATTTGAAATAAGATTTTAAAATTCAGAATCCTTGCTAGGGGAAAATGCTTTTGTTTTGATTTAAAAAAAAGCACACGCTATAGGATGAGACTTTGAAGATTGGACAAACCAATATGGTTTTCATGGATAACTTTCCTATATTGGATTTACAAAAGAGATTTGCTAAACCTCTGAAAATTTTTATGAGAAGGAACAAAGATTTTTAAAAAAAAAAAATCAAATTTTAGTATATTATTTGAAGGGACTAAAGATCAAGTTTGTTAAAAGTAAAAGGAAGGAATATAAAAATAGTTTATTTGATCAAGGTTAAAATAGATGTGTGGTCATGTCTGGTAACCCATAATAGTCTTTTGTTGATCAGGGCTTTAAGGACTAATTTATAAATAAGAGATGAGATATGGAAATAAGAAACCATTTATTGTATTTTAAGAGAAGGTGATAAGTTATTAAAATTGTTTATATTTGTAATGAAGGAGAAAGTCATTTCTTTTTCTTTGCAATATGATTTTTTCTTTTCCATTTTTCTATTTTTCTTTTCTGCACTATTTTTTCTTTATATTCTTTTATTTTTTAGTTTGTATTCATTTTTATCTTTTTTAATTGTAATTTTTTCCAATTAAAATAAAATTACCGTACTATAAAAATATGTTCTTATTGTATGCAGAGATTAATCTTGGGTCTAATCCTATTGAATAGACAGGCTATTAACATCAAACAAGTTAAATGAAATACTCAGTATTTTACTTAATAGGATTATTAGGATTATCTTTTTAGTAATCTAATTGAGCAGAGATACTGCCTTTTCCTCCTGTCATGAATGATCTGCTAATACATGGCCAGCTATTAAGAAAGTACAATTTTGTTGTATGGAAATAACAATCAGAATTACAAAAAGAAAATTGTAGTAAATTTATATCCAATCTCAAAAGTGTTTCATTTCCTCAAAATACATTCATAGAGTTCATTGTGACATGGTGGTAATACTGTAGATCCCACTTTGCTTATTAGCATATTGCCAAATTGTAAGCAAGGAACCCAATCCTCCATATATTTACTCAAATATATTGTTGAGTAACAGTACACTATTTCCAAATAAATATACTTACCCTAAGTAATTTAGAATTATATATTCTTTTTAGATAAACAGTCATATTTCCCACAAACGTATCTGTGAAAGTAATAAAGTCTTCTCCCATTTGAAAACAATGAACAGTTAATCTGTTAAATTATAGAGAATTGAATGATATAATGGCATTTGTGGGTTGGGATAGTATCAAAAACTTAACTTGAAAAAGCTCTCCTTGGCAAATAGTATTTTTTTTCTATTTGTGTATCAGTTTATCACAGTTAATATGTACAATAACTCAACAGCATCTACTGTTCTCAGTTGCTTTCAAGTGTAAGACTACCCAGAAATACAAAATAGTGAATTGCATCCTTAAAAACAGTTCCTAATAACTACAAAAAAGACATTAAGGAAAACAAACAAACAAACCAAGCATTAGTATATTATGGATTTTTTAATGGGAGAAATTAAGTAGACATTACTGAAGTGCAAATAAACTGAAACAGATGCTGAAACCAAAAGAATACTAATGTAATCCACTGCAGGTGCAAAACTAGAAGACCAGCTGCAAAACCCATCTAGATGTGTGTCTGTCTGTGAATCCTTAAAATAATAGCAAAGATGGGCCTCATCCTGATATATTGGGACATTGTATCTGTGGTCATAATTCTAGAAGGAAGACCCACACAACATCCAATTGTTCTGGTGAAACAAATCACTGCGAGTATCCCTGGTGTTTGTAATGATGCTATGGCTGCCCTTTTGCAATGCCTGGAGGCGGTAGGAGCCTGGATGGGGGACAGGCATCAGCTGAACTTTCGGCACTGTCCAGTATCCTATGGATTCTTACTTAGTATCATTTCACTGGGAAACTAGGATTAGGATCAGAAGCACTGGGGCCCCCAGAAGTTATAAAATAATACAATAACACAATAATAGACTTGGAAGGGACCTTGGAGGTTTTCTAGTCCAATTCCCTGCTCAAGCAGGAACCCTATACCGTTTCAGACAAAGGGTTGTCCCATCTTTTCTTAAAAACCTCCAGTGTTGGAGCACCCACAACTTCTGCAGGCAAGTCATTCCACTGATTAATTATTCTGTCAGGAAATTTCTCCTTAGTTTCTAGGTTGATTCTCTCCTTGATTAGTTATGATGATAATGGTGATAATGGTGAGCTTGCTTCCACAAATAGTCTGGTTCAGATGTCATACTGTAATGTGTTTTTTGGGATTTTGCTTTCACGTATTGTTTGGATTTGGACCCAGGAGGCTTTAACTTGTGGTTTATGTCTTAACATTCTGTGTGAATAACTAAATTTATATAATGTACCATGATTAAAATAAACAATGGTTAGTGAAGGTATGCTTAATTTCCACTATTTCAAAATCATAAAAAGCTTTGTGTGCTTTGACTAAGATCAGATCACAGTGTATAAGCTTTTTTCCTCTCCTTTTCATTCAATCATATCCAATTTTTGGAGACTGCCTGGATAAGTCCTGCAATTTTCTTGGCAAGGTTTTTCAGAAGTGGTTTGTCATTGCCTCCTTTCTAGGGCTGATAAAGAGTGACTGGCCTAAGGTCACTCAACTGGCTTTATGCCTAAGACGAGACTACAACTCACCGTTTCTCAGTTTCTAGCCTGATACCTTAACAACTATGCAAAACTGGATTTCATATGTGTTTTAATTTATTGCAATAAACACATATGTGATTTGTTGATCTGGTCCAGTTCAAATAGATATCAAATTTAATGGTTTGTTTGAGCATTTATAATTAAAATTGGTCTTTGATTTTCTGTTGATTGAATGTTTCATGCATTTAGAAAATGAACATCTGATAATATACACTTTGATGACATGCCATGGAAGAAAGAGAAGTAACATCCAAGTGAATAGTCTAAAATTAAATGATGCAAAAATGGCATACCACAGTGTGTTGAATTAGTAGTTTTAAAACTGTTCGTAAGAATCCTGTGAATAAGTGCTCAGAATCTTTTTAGGGATTTCTTTCTACATACTGTATAGTGACAGAAAAACATCTGACATTATCTCCTTTCAATCTGTTATAGAATCAGCTATGACAGGGATTTTCAAATTGTGGTGCTACTGACCCACAAAATGACAGAAAAATCCCCTCTGCCTGAACATCCTCAATAGCCAAGTCTCAGTTTATATATCAAGTCTATCTAAGTGATGGAAGCCTGCAATCTTATGAAACAAAATTGTGCACAAACCTGAATTTTGGGCCTCACATTCCCTATTACTTGCATTTCCCAAACTCATCCTGGACTGAAATTTGCTCCCCACAATAGTTACTGCAAAATACCATGACCACAGTTTTCCTTTGTTGTTGTTATTGTTGTTTTAATTTGAAGGTTAGGGCTTTATTCGAATATTAGGGTCAGTCGATCTTATTTTTTTAAAAAGGAGAATACGTTATATTGGCATCAATATCTAATAGCATGCTTGCTAGTGAATTCTGGGAATTGTAGTCCACATACCTCAATGCTGTTAGATTTGAAAAAAACCCTGCTCTTATAGAACATTCCATTAGACAACCTGGGAGGGGGGGGGATATTTCTTCTATCATTACATTTCCACATTTTCTGTGGCAAAAACATTATCCATTAATCTGCAATAACTTAACAAAAATGGAAGCTATACATCCATGAATGAGAACTATTAAACCTGAGGTAAATTTTGGAGGGCAAAAATATGTTCTGGATGGTAGGGTACCAGTGAATAACAGTGACAGTAGACTGAGAAAAAGAAAAAAAGAGGGAATTCTTAAGATTCCCATGTTAGGAGTTGTGACAGAGGTACGTCTTAGTGATATTTTTAATAAGCCCTGTTGATTATTTGGAGTGTATCAAGTATATTAAATTATTTTGGTGATAATGAAGTACAAAGTTTTTCCTACAGTCCCTATTTTCTTCACAGTGGCAGGAAAAAGGTCAAAGGAGTTTAATTTTAAAGGTTCCCCCCTTGAGGCATTTTTCATTAAAAGGATACTTGTTTGATAAATATCACTGAGGAATAAATGTATTTTGATGAGTCAGGTAACCAACATTTGGTCACTGACCACAATAAAGAATTTTGATTTGATGCCTCAGGGACATAATCTCTCTGAGAGATGGCAGCAACAACCCCTATTTCTCAGTAATTGATAGTCAAATGTGTAAAATTTAATTTTTAATTCAATTCTCAAATTTATGTAGCCACCATCTCGTGCACACTCTGGATAGCATACAATAAACTAACCGGTGAAAACAATAATAAAACCTCATTTAGAAACCATTTAAACCATTAAAGGTGAGGGGAGGGTAATTTCTAAATATGTTAAAATATGAGTGCTAGTCAAGCAATCTTGTCATGTGGTACTTTATTTCTCGGATACTGGTGGTTGCTGCTGAGGTACTTAGATATTTACAAGTGGGTAAATGCAACTTTTGAATGTACTTTTTAACTTTTTAATTGCTTAAGTTTCTTCTCAAGATATGAAAGGTGGTTTTAAGGAAGGATGAGACCTTTGTACTAAATCTCCTGTGAAATTTAGGCTGGGTCCACAAATTGTGCTTATCCTTCATTTGACTCATTTGGTTTTGTCTTATTGTAATAGCTACAGTGACCATATATCCTTTATTAGAAAGGGCCTATATTTCAGAAAGCTGTCATTCAGATTTATTTAATATTTTATTTTCTTGGTTTTGCTCTTGAATTTTGCTTTGTAAAACAAGATTACGGCATAAATGTAAACAATTACGTAAGTTTTCCCCCCCTTATGAACCTTTTTCAGATTTGCCCCTTTTTGTCCTTTATTTTCCCCAAGAAAATATGGTAGTAGTTACATAACCCCCCTCCCAAACCAGTGTTGCAGGTCAGTCACATTTGTGTGATCCTGGCCAAATTAAATATGAATTAATTTAATAACATGTGGCTAAGGAAACCAGGGCTAAATGTAATGTATGAATCAGGTGAGTGCAATCTTATAAAGATCTACCCTAAAGGAAGCCTCTGAGCTTAAGGGTAATGTGCAGAATTACAGGTAAGCAGGGAAAATATATCTGCCATTTTTGTTTTTTTAATGTGTTTCTAAATAGAAAATAAGAATACATTCCCACAAAGGTAGATTTAGTTAATTAAATATTTGGGGTTATTTTAATACATAGGTAATAAGAACAGAAGCACTATCACACGGAAATCTTGCTTTGATTTTATTAATATGGGGTTGGAAATAAAATGTTTGAAAACAGTTCCTATCGATTTAAATTAACTATTAAAAGGTAACTAGTCACTCAAACTCAAGGGCACTCTCCCAACTAAATATACATGGAACATCATTAAAATCAGATTTATTTTTATATTGGAAAGATAATATCTGATATTTCTAGTTCAAATAAGTATTTATATTGAAATTGCCATGTCTAAGTGTTCTTTTTAAAGATTAGTGAAATTGGACAATCTGGGTTTATCAACTTTTAACCAACTGTTACATTACAAATTATTTGACTGGAAATTTCTATTAAATTATTATTTTACCAACAGGGAAAAAGAAAAAAAATCTTAAAATGTATTGTTATAAACAAATAATAAAAAAATTGAAAACAAACAAGTAGGAACAAATGGTCATGGATTATTTTTTAAAAATGAACTCTTTATTTTTGGTATTACTGTCTGAAATAGGTTGTGGTACATTGTTTTTCGAAAAAGAATAAAAGATCACACATTCAGAAATAGAGGATTTAGAAGGCATGGTAAGAAAATATTAATTTATTTCTACAAATATGGTTTTATTTACTGAATTATTTAAAATATTTCTAGCCCATCCTTTATCCTAGGGTCTTGAGGTAAGGATTATAGTTTGCTTAATAAATAAAAATAATTTTGTATACTATTGTAAAATACCTCTTGAAAATAATTTTGAAAACATTACATCTAAGAAATCAATGTACTATTCTATAAGGTCTTCAGTATTACATTGCCCAACTTGCATCTATACTTTTAGACTGTGAGTGCTATAATATCCAGCAGAATATATAGATAAACATATTTTGAGACTTACCCAATTGTTTTAACTTGAAGTTTAGAATGAAGTTACAATGTTTATGAAGAAATGAATTAATTCTTCCTAAAAAGAGTCCCCAAAACAAGTCAGAGGATTTGCTATACTTTTTAAATTTTTTTCATAGAAGGAAAAACTTAGCATTCTATATTTATCTTAGTTTGAACATGTGCATGTACATGCAACACATACACATTTCTTGTGTAAGATATTTAGAATCTATCATTTTAAAAAGTATGATTATCTAGACATCTTTAATTACAGATGTTTCATCTGATATTTGTTCCAGTAAACTGCTTTTAATATTGTATTAGGTCTTCTAAAACTGATTTAGTCTATTTCATTTTTTGAGAAACTTGAAAAGATTTCAACAGATAAGAAAATAATTGTAAAGTCCACTTGAAAAACTAAGATTAAAATTGATCAAATATTGGGGCCATATATAGAATAATATAATATAGAATATAGAAATATATCGATTTCTAAAGAAGACTTTCATTGAAAATTTGCATAGTTGGATACAGTAGAGAAAAAAGTGATGTTAAATAGTGGTGAATAAGCTTTTTGATCTACTATGTACTGATTTTACTAAGGACATCAGTGATAGCTATTCAGTTGGGCTGCCCACTCCCTTGATTTTCAGAGTCCCCACATTTCTTTACCTTCCCTTAACTGCCACATACTGACACTATCCTTGGCTTCAACTAGCATCCTTGTTGATTTTTCCAGGCCTTTTCTTTCCCTATCTCTCCTTAGCCACTCCTTAAGGGCATCATACATGCAGGCAGTTCTCAACTTACCACCATGATTAAGCCCCAAATCTGAAACTTGTTGCTAAACTGTCGCTAAGCCCCAAATCTGAAACTGTTGCTAAGTGCAACAGTTGTTAAGTGAGTTTTGTCCCTTTTTATGATCTTTCTTGCTGCAATTGTGAAGTGAATCACTGCAGTTGTTAAGTTAGTAACATGGTTGTTAAGTGAATCTGGCTTCATTGATTTTTCTTGTCAGAAAGCCACAAAGGGTGATCAAATGACCCTGGGACAATGCAACCCTCGTAAATATGACTTAGTTGACAAGCATCATAATTTTGATCAGATGATCATGGGGATGCTGCAATGGTTGTTAAGTGGGAAAATGGTTATAAATCACTTTTTTCAGTGCTGTTGTAACTTCGGATGGTCACTAAACAAACTGTTGTAAGTCGAGGACTACCTCTACATATATTCAAGAATAACAAAAGAATGACAGAGAAATTACTGCAACCTGATGTGGGCTGGCTAAAGAAGCTGCACTTGAAACCAAGAATACTGGCAACTATGAAACTGTTGTCCCTTATCTTCTCAGAAGCTTCCTAAATCTACCTTCCCATAGCTGCTGATGTCCTTGGCTTTTTTCCCAACATCCTATTGAAATATATATGGAACACACGTGTGTTTATTCAATTTTGTCTAAGACTTTATAAAAAAATCTACAGTCCTAAGAATTTTAGACATAACTACCATTTTGCAACCTACTTTTCTTCATGTTGTAATTCATAAAATCAAAACCTTTTTAACTACACTCAAAGTCATAAATTTAAAATATATATTGTAAAACAATATTAGTTGAGAGCATCAGCTGACATTAAAATGTACTTTTGATTGTGTAGATTTTATCTAAACATAGCAAAGCCATTGACTATATAGATTGCAAATATGGCATATGTAAAAGTTCCTTAGTATGCTGGACCCTTAATTATTTTGAGGGAGCTAGACAAGCTACAGTATGAGCTGATTTTTGAGGAAAACAAAATGTTCAGAAGATAAAGACTGGATACTATCTTGCTGGTTAGATCTGCTTAACTGGTAAATACTTACCGTAAATGCTAAGAAATATATTATAAGTATTACATTACAAAATATGACAGCTGGAATCAAAACTAGAGGCAAAACACTAGCAATCTGAGATATGAAAATGATACCTCATGTTAACCGAAAGTACAAAAGACTTTAAAGAGTTCATTGTGAAAGAAAAATTGAAAGTGAAAATCTGTGTTAATGTATAATGAAGACACATATAACGCCATCCTGGATATTTGGTGAATGTTATAGATGACTATAGAGAAGTTAAAGTGGTAGAAAAATACTTGTGCTCAAGTACAGATAAGATGTACTGTACATTATGATGGAAAAACAAAGATTATTTATTCTAATCTATCTATTTATTCGAAGAAAGCAGTGACAAACTTAAACAAGATCCTGAAGGAAAAAGGACATTTCAGTGATTGCAAAGATAAAAATACTTAAAGCAACAACAGTTTTCAGTGGTAATGTATCGTAAAGGACGAGTGCGAGAATTAAGTGCGAGTGCGAGTGGACAAGGACGAGTGCGAGAATTAAGATAAAGCCATTGAATTATGGATTTGGAGATAATTATAACGAGAACCACAGAATATTTGTAGAGGTGGGACAGGTGAACTTGGCAAGCATTTCAACAGAAGCTGCCAGGGATCGAGACCAACTAAATGGCACCTAAAGAGTAAATTATTAGAGAGCCAGTTTGGTTTAGTGGTTAAGGTACCAGGCTAGAACCATAAGACTGAGATTTCTTGTCTTGCCATATACATAAAAGCCAGCTGAGTGACTTTAGGACAGTCATTCTCTCTCAGGCCAACTCACCCAGATGGCTGCTGTTGTTGGAAAAATAGGAGGAGGAAGGTATAGCAATAGCACTGTTGCAATAGCACTGTATTTATATACCGCGTATCAGGGCTTGCAACCCTCTCTAAGCGGTTTACAATGTCAGCATATATTGCCCCCAACAATCTGGGTTCTCATTT
>JANHJO010000163.1:58290-69523 GCA_032468235.1 Pseudoxyrhopus heterurus
CAGAGAATGAGGTGGCTGGATGAGTCACTGAAGCAGTCGGTGCGAGCTTAAATGGACTCTGGGGGATGGTAGAGCACAGGAACGCCTGGAGGAACATTGTCCATGGGGTCCCGATGGGTCAGACATGACTTCGCAACTAACAACAACAAATACATATACACATGAATACTTGCATACATACACACACACACACACACACACACACAGGTTTTGCCAATTCTACTTTTTGGCAGCTGACTATGTCTTATAAACGTTGATCAGAATGATCCCTAATTTTTTGAGATAACCTGGAAAGGCATTGGCCAGAACAGCAGATGGTGGAGAAACTACAAGGCCTGCACAGCCAAAACGTTGGTCTGACATGTTGGGTTCCTGCTAAATTTTCTTAAGAATTTAAAGGTCTGCTTTGATATTGCCTATGCAGAATACTGGGAAACTTAAGGTATTATATAGCAATGTAGAAAGCAGCTTTTTTAAAGAGTAGAAATTGAATTTATAGAATATAATGTGAACTTGAAATACTGTGTAGGGAATGTATCTACCAGGAATAATAGCAATAGCACTGCAACCCTCTCTAAGCGGTTTACAATGTCAGCATATTGCCCCCAACAATCTGGGTTCTCATAGTAATCATGATTGCAATAAAACCATTTCCTTGACAAAAAAAAATACAGAACATATTATATATCAATATAAAACAAAGAAGGGCAATATTGAAGAAACAGCATTAAATTTGGGCTAAGTTTACCTTGCATAAAGATAATAAGCAAAATACTGTTGGGCCAAATTTAAAAGTTCTGCCATAGATCCTCATAGTTTAATCAGTCTTTTTATGTAAGATAACAGCTATCTGGATAGAAGATATGCTGTGGATTAGTCTACATGGATTTCAATGACCTATTTGATATTGGGCCACATGGGAAATTAATAGTTATACTGGTGAAGATGGAGATTAATACAGATAATGGTAGATAAGCAAGTGAATAAAAGTAAGAAGATAATACCAGCCTGGAAAGTAAATGTTCATTTTAAGAAGATACCATACTAATTCAGTGATAAGAGACCAAGTTGGTATTTCCATAATTTTGTATGCTTTATTTAACATAAGAAACGTATTAGTAGCATTTGCTGAATCACAAGATTTGGAACTGTACATCATTAGTGCAGTTTATGATGGTAAGTTACTTGAAAATGAAACAGAATACAAGTTGTAAGGTTAAGAATTAAAACATAAATATTATTAAAGGCTCTACTCTGTGTCGTTTGATATGTATTAAGTTAATGTGGAAAGGTATGTTTAGGAAAACCCCAAAACAATAGAAAGTGGAACAAATAATGAAATTACATTAAATATATAGTAGGGGGAAAAGATAGGCATTATTAAAAGTGGCAAAGTTAAGAAAATGGTATAGTGCCTTAATGTGCTGTCAGAACAAAGACAACTTCCAAATTAAAAATTAACACAAGGCAAATTCATTAGCAGCATAAAAGATCAGGGGGTACCTAGTGAAAATGTTCTATAGCGATTCAGAAATACCTAAATCTTAATATTTAAAGTAAAGGTATTTTAGTGTTATGAATGATGAGATAATTTCAGTTAGGAGCTTAATTATCAGTGGGAAAGAACCTGGAGACCTTTGCTTTGAAGTAAACTTTGGAGAAGCTAAACAAGAGAGGACTGGGAGAGAGAGAGAGAGAGAGAGAGAGAGAAAAGAAAAATGGAAACATTGGCTGCATAATGGCAACATATCAACATTTTATTATAAGAGGATCTTCTTTAACCAACTTGCCTTTTCCTCTTGCTTTTTTAAAAAAAGTTATATTACATTGTAAGCCATGCTAATGCTTTTCTGATAAATACTTGATCGAGAGTCAATTTTTCATCATTTTGATGGATTTATTTTAGAAGATTCAATATTATTTAGAAAGGATTATGGCAATGGCCTCGTGAACCTGTTAACATGGCACTGCAGAACTTTTTACAACATCTTGAATGCCCAAGCACCTATGGAAGGTCCTTTTTTGTAGACTTCAGCTCAGCATTCAATACCATCATTTCAGAAATTCTTCACTCTAAACCAGGGCTGTCAAACTCGCAGCTCGCAGGCAGGATGCATCATGTGCTGGCCATGGCCATGCCTGGTTTAGCAAAGGGGGAAAAGTCACAATACATCACATGACGATGCCATGATGATGCGAGTTTGATACCCCTGCTGTAAACTGACTCAGCTAGCTGTGCCTGTCCACAGTTATAGGTTATAAACTTTCTGACAGATAGAAAGCAGCAGATGAAGCTACATAAAATCACATCAAATACCCATTCAATTAGCACAGGTGCCCCCCAGGGCTGTTTGCTCTGTCCATTACTCCTTTCTCTCTGTACTGATGGCGGCATCTTTAAGAATCCCTCTGTTAACTACTGACGTTTGCAGATGATATGTCATTAATCTCATTCAAGATGGTGATGGGTCTGCATATAGATGGGAGGTTGAACAACTGGCCATGTGTGGTGCAACCAGAACAATCTGGAGTTGAACACACTTAAAATTGTAGAGATGAAATTGGATTTTAGGAGGAGCCCTCCTATTCTACTACTTCTTACAATATTAGACAATACAGTATCAACAGTAGAGACCTTCAAGTTTCTGAGTTCTATAATCTCCCAAGATTTGAAATGGACACCCAACATTAGAACCATTATTAAAAAGGCAGAACAAAGAATGGTCTTCCTACGTCAACTCAGAAAGTTCAGACTGCCCCAGGAGCTGTTGATATAGCTCTATAAAGGAATTATTGAGTCTGTCATTTGTACTTCTATAACTGTCCTGTTTGGATGCTGTTTGCTACAGCATCCAAACAGGACAGGTACAGACTTCAATGGATAGTTAGGACTGCAGAAAAAATAGTTGCAACCAACCTGCCTTTCATTGAAGACCTATACATGCAAGGATCAGAAAGAAAGCTGAGAAAATAACTAGAGACCCTTCACATCCTGGACATAAATTGTTTCAACTCCTCTCCTTAGGACACCGCTATAGGGCATTACATGCCAAAACAATCAGACACAGACAGTTTTTCCCCTCATGCTATCACTTTGCTAAGCACCCAATATCTAAGGATATTTACTCATATAGCATGGATGTATTACTATTATCCTTCTCATCGTTTCTACTACCTTCTCTTATGATTATATTACTTTGTTGTTTGTATGTACACTGATATCTTCTGCATTGGAGACAAATTCCTTGTTTGTCCAATTACACTTGGCCAATAAAGATGTTGTATTCTGTTCTGTTCTGTTCTGTTCTGTTCTGTCCTGTCCTGTCCTGTCCTGTCCTATCCTATCCTATCCTATCCTATCCTATCCTATCCTATCCTATCCTATCCTATCCTATCCTATCCTATCCTATCCTACTCTACTCTACTCTACTCTAATATATGATAGAAAAGAGGATAAAGGGGGCACTTTTAAAATGTGCTTATTACTTTATATGCATAGATGGAAGTTTAGAAATATTTATAACATGCAGAGAAATATTCTCCCTCATCATGGAGAGGACTGTGAGATATTTCCTATAAACCTACTCACAGTATTATCAAAATGTTGCTTATTAATGAAAAAAATCAACTTTTCCTAGTATCCGATCTTATGGACTATGGTTCAAATTTAAACTGGATTATCTTTCAAATAAAATGGCAACCATTTTTATTTTTTCAATTTCAGTTTTTACGTTCCAGAAGGCCTCAGGATAAGTCTAAAGCTTTTTGGTCTTTATTGGAGAATAGGGGGTGGGTGGATTGCGATGCCTTGATCAGAGCAGGCAAGCTTTTGGTGATCAAGAACTACGGTACGTTTAACATTTGGAGAGGAGCCCATTATATAAACAGTGAGAACTGGACTGTTCAGTTGTTTAACAGGAACCCAAAGGTACGGTAATATCTTAAAATAGAGATTAGAACCCAAAGGTAGTATCTTAAAATAGACATCTCAAATATGTCCATTTTAAGACACTGTATACAAAAGGGTATCATTTTCCACCCCAGTTTAAAATAGCAGGAAACAGTGCCAATAAAATTATGACCAGATGGGCTCTAAAGCAAAATGGGAATTTGAAGACTACAGATTGCCCAGGTTTGCCTTAAGCCTTCAGAGTTTTAAAGCACCCAATCCTCCATTTAACTACCCCTCTGGTACCTTAGAGGATTTGGAGACTATGCATCTCACCCCTTCAATTGGCCACGTACCTCAGGATAAAAGCACTTTAGGCCTATGGCATTTGCAAAAAGTGGTTGTTTAAATCAGCTGTTGCTCCTAACTGTGTTCTCGCTAAAACAAGCTGCATGACCAATCAACTGTTCCCTAACTGAATTTGTGAAAATTATCAGTGACAAAAATAGGCCTATAGCTAGGAGTGTTTTAAGCCTGCAGCAGTTAAAGGGTTATTGGAATTAAACATGCATGTTACGAATGGTTTTAACAGAGATAAGTGCAGACATTCTGACAGAAATACAACAAAGATGTCTCTGACAGATTCTGCCTTTCTCTTTAAAACACATAATTTTTAACTACATATTGTGATACATACAACATAATTTTAAATTGAAAATGAAAGCTTTTATTTCTCAGAATCTGTGCAATTGTCACTGAGGAGAACTGGATTTAACGCGAGGCATTTATCAGCATTAGATTTGTGAATCTGTCCTAGATAAAAAACAGTTTTAAATATTTAAAGACAGTGCCATCCAATTTTTGCATTGAAATTTTAATTACCAGGAAAATGGCCAAGGAATTATATCTCTTTTTATCAATTCCAACTTATCTGAACATTCTCCCTAGTCATTTGACAACTTTCCCAAGTATAAAGGATATGGCTCATTTAATTGTCTTCTGAAATAGCACTTTTAGAAGAGGAAAATTAGTATTTACTCAGAATAACAAATATCTATTTCAACAAGCTTCTACACACACTCAGCCCTAATCCAAACAGAAGAAGTTAATCACAATTATTCCATAATAGATAAGAACTAAATAGTATGAAATAATATGGTTTTTTTTTTCAAAATACAAGAAGCATATCATCTGTTGGACAGAGACTGGCAACAATATTTGGCTATTTTTAAAAATGTACAGCAGGTTATATAGTTTTCTTCCTTTTAAATTAAAGAAGATAAAGACTATTCTCAGAGGGGTCCATAAAGAGGATTAAAAAAAAAATCAAATTGGTATCCATGGCTGTGTTATTGCCTTTCCTTTGCACTAGTCACAGCCACTGTCTTGACTTTTGGATGTGCACTTCCCTGGGGATATCCTTGACTGCCCTTGAAGAGCACTTGAAAACTATAGTAAATACGAAATGCAGTTGATTGAATGACAGTCACTGCAGCAACATTACACCTATGTTATGGATGCTGCATAGGTTGGCAAGTTCTCCAAATTCAATTTAATATTTGGCTTAGGCTCAGGTTACCTAAGGAATCTATGTATCCTGTTTAAGCATGTTGAGATGGGAGGGATGCTTCAGATTCATTCTCCATGAAAATAGGGAACACAAGGCAGCCCTTCTTGGTGATGACCCATTACTTGGGAATATTACTATTCTCAAAACTTGGAAGGCCCCTGTTCTGCCAATTGTTACAAAGCCATTAAAATGTGGCTTTTCTGTATAAGGTGTGAGTTCTTATGAAAGCAATGTTGGTTTTTATTATAATAATTATGTGCCATCAAATTGAAAACAAGTCTTTGAAAGCCCATGGATAGATCTTCTCCATGATGAGCTGTCCTTAACCTGATCCTTCGGGTGTTTTCAGACTGCATCTTTCACTGCTGTAAATATGTCTATCCATCCCACTACTGGTTGTCCTCTTCTCTTTTCTTCTATTTTTCCCAGCATTAAAGCCTTCTCCAGAGAGCCAGGTCTTTGCATAATGCTAGTCCAAAATAGGATAATTTGAACCTAGTTTTCTATGCATCAACTCTGGGTTGATTTGTTTGATGGTTCATGTGTTTGCTTTCTTGACTCTTTGAGGTATTCTCAGGATTCTTCTCCAACACCAAAATTCAGAAGCACTAATTCTCTTTTTATCTTGCTTATTCAAAGTCCAACTTTCACTTCCATACAGTGTCACAGCATGATTCTGTTTTTAGATAAACACATGACTTCTAGAGTATATATGTTTCACATGAGAACAATGAAGTGTTCTTGGATCCCCATTTTCTATGCATTTTCCACAGCCTGACACAATCAACACAATCAAATGCCTTTGTTCCAGAGTTAGTACCTGGCAATCTCTTTGATACTATAATCGAACTCCTCCATCTTTGTTTGGCAACAAGGTAGTCAGTTTGATTTCCATGTACTAAGTTTGATGATGTTCATGTATTGTATACAGGTGTTATTTTGATTGTTCGAAGGCTTTGTTTAGATTGGCAGAAGTCAGTAAGTCCTTCTTTTGTTTCATTTCATTTTCCTAAACCATACAATCCAACTACACATAGTTCTTTAATATTTCCAAATTTGGCACACTTATCAACTGCCCAAAGCCATTGGGAATCCAGCAGCATAAATTCCAGTCTCCAACTGTACGGACAACATCTTGCTTGCAAGTTCTACCAATTTCAAATTGAACTTGATCATAAATGTCTTCTGCATAAATGATTGGAGAGTAAACCTGGATAATTGTGACACTAAAGTGTTGTCTATGAAGCCTAATTGAAATTGTTGGTTTTACTTTTATTTTACTTTTATCTTTTTCTATAATATCAGCTTTCTTCTTTTTCTTTATACTTATTATTGATAGTTTACATTTTACTACACTGCTTATTACTATTAGCTACCCAGAATACATGAATATGATGGAATGCAGTCTGGATTCCCAGGAGAGAAAGAGTACTTTCCAAAGAAGTAAGAGGCAGCTCAGTTCAGATAGTTCGTGTGAGAGAAAGGGGATGAAGACAGCCTCTCCATAATAGTTCTCTGAACATATATGTGTTGTAGATAGTACTTGGTCTAGCAACATTCCGTTGATGGGTGTGGAACAATAAAGAAATCTGCTTGGAAGAATCTCCATGTGTCTTTCTTGGCTTTTAGAGCCCAACAATGGAATACAAGAGCCCAATAATGGAATACAAATAAATAAACAAAAGGTCCCTTTCACACCTGGAGACCAACCACGACCATCTCAATGTGCAAGTTAACAGTTGCCTGAAAGTGGAATATGAATTTAAGTCCCTCATGCCTATGGAAATAAAAATTGAAGTATATTTATGAGACAGGCTGAGATAAATGTGCAATGCTATTAGGAATAAGGGGTATATGGATAAGTTTAGATTTTATATAATTTGGCTGATAATTTGGTGTTTTAAAAACATTTGAAAATAGCTATGGTAACACAAGACCAATAAATAGTCAGCAAACCAGATGGCCATTTTCTTTAGTGCTGCTCCAGAGAATATCTTGTTCATAAAAATGCATGTGGAAAGCTCTGTCTTCCAATTACCTTCTACTTTCACATGCCTTTTAAATGCTTGTTCCTGGCTAATATTTTTCCCAAGTTGTAGCTATGTTGGCACTGGTGTGTTGTAACTATAAAGGGCTTTATCTGATTGCCTAATGCTGATCATCAGACCCCATTTTGATTAGCTTTTCAGACCACATGTGAGAGATCTCCCATCCTCTTCTCTGTCTGGGGAGGCTCCGAAGAACCAATCTACTCACCAGTTCTTCAGTCTTTGCTGTGGCCATTGTCTCTTTCAGAAACATGTTTAATTTGTTATGCTTCTCCCAGAAGTCTATAAAAGATTATTTAAAGGATATTTTTCAGTGGAAAGTTTGACTCAGAGATCTGGGGTGTAAGATTTTTGTTTTGGAAAGGGTTACGTGTCCCTTGACAGATCACATTTTAAATTGAAACTCTTTGATCTTCATTGTTCTCTGATTTTTTCCAACTAATATATGCACGCTATCTACTACATAGCTATGACTACGACCTTTCCAGAATCAGTTTGATTTGGCATCTTTTATACCTGCCTTAGCTACGTCATGTTCAGCCTTCGGGCCTACCCCACATAAAATTACTGCAGAATGTATCCAGAAGATTTAATTAGTGCAAAATGTGCCAGGTAAATTACTAGGGCTGTAATTCTGTGGTCACTGAATTGTGGCATGTTACTATTTTGTTGTTAGAGAAGGAAAGTCCAACCTTGTATGCCAGGTTGTTGGTTTTATTCTTCATCAATACTGCAAGACAGGAAATCAATGTACAGGTGGTCCTTGTTTAACAAGCATTTGTTCAGTTATCATACTAATTTGCAACAGTGCTAAAAAATTGGTAGTTATGACCAGTCCTCAAAATACCAGCTCTCACAGCACACCATTGCAATTTGGGTGCTTGGCAACTGGCCTGGATTTCCAACTGTCTCAGGGTCCCATGATCATATGATTGTGATTTGCATCTTTCCCTGCCGACTTCCCCTAAGTCAGCGTGGAAGCCAGCAGGAAGTCACAAGCTGTCATCACATGAGGTCCTTGCTTAACAATCTACATAGTCTTTGCTTACTGGCAGCAACTGGGATTGCCAGAGCTGCTGTCCCTAAGCAGCAAGATCATATGATATCACACTTTATGACATCATTGTTTAGTGATGGAAATCCCGGTCCCAGTTATAATCATTAACCAAGGACTACATGTAGCCATCAACTTACAACCAGTCTCTTAACAACCAAAGTCATGATGATCTCTTTAAAAAGTCACTTATGACCCATCCTCAAAATTATGACTGCTGCATCACTCCCACAGTCACATCTTGGGTACTTGGCAATGGGTTCACATTCACTATCACTTGCAGCACTCTGTGGTCACGTGATCATGTTTTGTGACCTTTTTGGGGGGGGGGCAATTTTCTGGCAAAAAATACCCATTAGGTAAACTGGATTTCGACTTACCACAATTTGATTAGCTTAATGACCACTGTGACTCGCTTAAGAACCATTGTAATGGTTACAGTGGTTTACAACCATTGTAAAAATGATAATAAAATTGAGCTTGCTTGCATTGTGACTCAACTTATGGCCACAACAACTTATAACCAAAATTCTAAGTTCAGTTGTGGTCAAAAGTTGAAGATTCACAGTATATTCAATTATTTAAAACCAAACCAATGAAAAATTGGAAATTTTCTTATTCTATGATGTTTATAGAGTCTCTCACTATGCATATACATATACAGTACATATACATAATGATTAAAAACAAAGGAATTGAATGTTTCCTCTATGACAAAGATAGAGGTGACATCCCAAAGATATGTTCTTTAAAAATGATTATCAAAGCCATTTCATGACACAGCAAGTAGAAATAACATGATGAGGTTGTGAAAAAAGAATCCAGAATGTCACATGTGCATATGAGCAGGAGGAAGAAGGGTAAAGAAAAGAAACAGAAGCTTGAGGTGTCACAGAAAAGTATTTTATTTACTTAGATTGAAATAAAGGCAGAAAAGATGTATGAATTTTCTCCTGAGTCCCAAGGATAATTGTTCTGGAATTAGTTATCTAATCTCCTAAAATGTCAATATGAAAGATTGTATTTAATTCATAGAGGTCAAGAGAACACATATAACAATGTGTAAATTAATGACCTTATTCTGCCCTGACAGTGAATCCATTAGTCACCTAACTCCAATGAACTCCAATGGATTATGCCATGGGCATGGTACCCAAATTTTGCTAGTAGATGTCAGAAAAGAGCATAAAGAGACATCATTGTATTGTCCAAGCCACTCCAAGCTTCAAGGTTGACTCCATCCTTCTGAGGTCGGTAAAATGAGAACCCAGATTGTTGGGGGCAATATGCTGACATTGTAAACCGCTTAGAGAGGGTTGCAAGCCCTGATAGGAGGTATATAAATACAGTGCTATTGCTATTGGTATTTTTGGATCAAGGTAGGGAAATGGGAAAATGAGGCTGAAAAACATAATACCCTGGGCTGCCTGCCAGTGCCATTGCCTGGTTTTAGATGAGGAGGGCCAGCAGGTACACTAGGTATTCCTTCATTCTATCCCATTTGTTGTCTGCTATGCCTGGTGAATCCTATGAAGAACTGTTCATCATTGAACCTTAAGGTGATTCAAGCTAACAAGCAGAGGTCTATCAACAACCAAAGATAGGGTAATGGAAGTTTGGCTGAATATAGTAACTATAGGTCAAAGTGAAATTAGAGTGCATGAAATGAAGGAACAAGGACTATTTTGCCTCAACAACAGCAAAGTTTTTTTGTTTCTGTCCCAGGACCAAATTTGGAATTTGTTATTTCTTTTTAACGTAATGTGACTTTCTTGCATGGCTGTTCCATTCACACGCACATAGCAACAGTTCTTGGTATATCCAAGCTGCATTCCAAGCAGCAGAACCACTATTTTTAGATATCCACAGATGTTCCACTTGTACTTGGTATACTGGATATTCTTCAAAAAAAGTTCCATGTTTTCATATGTCTCTTTTATGTGCTCAGCAAGCCAACTAGTACTGAAGGACATACATTGCCATTGTGTAAAATAAAGAAGATTTCTATAAAATGGTATGCAATAGGTTAAATTATGAGTTATTTTCATGATTATCAGCCAAAACTATATAAGATACACCCAAGTGTTCATAAAGCAAAACAACAGACAACTGCATCCCAAAACTTATTGCAGGCATTCAGTAATTGTCTAATGAAGCATGTTCACCCTTTTTCCTCACATACTTTGCTTTGGTAATCAGGCTGCTGGTTTTCTTCAAGAAGGGAAAGTTGCTTTGGAGTTTTACCAATAAAGAAGAATAGCAATAGCACTTAGGCTTATATACTGCTTTACAGTGCTTTACAGCCCTCTCTAAGTAGTTTACAGGTCAGCATACTGCTTCCAACAATTGGGTCCTCATTTTACCCACCTCAGAAGGATGGAAGGCTGAGTCAACCTTGAGCCTGGTGAGATTTGAACTGGCAAATTGCAGGCAGCCAGCAGGCAGCAGAAGTAGCCTGCAGTACTGCACTCTAACCACTGCACCACCGAATATTTGTAGTTTAGGTTGAAATGAAGGGTCCTTGGTGCTCTCTGAGTTTGCTTTCTTGCAGATGTTTCATTACCCAAACTAGGTAACATCATCATGAGAATACCAAGGACCCCTCAGACTATTTAAATTTGTCAGCAATTAATAGCAGTGAATGTCATCAGTTTTTTGAACCATCAAGAAAG
>JANHJO010000163.1:71886-83739 GCA_032468235.1 Pseudoxyrhopus heterurus
GACAGGAAGACCTGGAGGAACATTGTCCATGGGGTCGCGATGGGTCGGACACGACTTCACAACTAACAACAACAACACAAACCAGCTACCCTTTCACTCTGATTCTAAAAGGTTTCTCTGTGATAACAATGGTGAGCCCTTGCAAGCTACAAGTATGTTTCTTTCCCATTTGATGTTTTAAGCGACAGTTCTCGAAGTGTGGTCCCCAAGACCTGTCAGGAGTCTTCATAGTCAAATAACGATTTTAATTTTTTTTCAGTTTTTTAATTTCTAATATACCAAATATCATTAAATATAACCCATTCAAAACCAAATCTCTTTCGGGTCCTCAGTCATTTTTAAGAAAGCATAGAGATCCCGAGATTAAAATGTTTGAGAACAGCTGTTTTAAAGCAGTCAACAGACGGTGAGAAGAACACAAACATCCCTTTAGAAAACTTTGACCTCTTCCGTTTTTTGTGAGTGTACAAATATTCCTCCGGAAACTAGCAGAAGGAACTTAAGAGGTCCAAGCTCCTATTGAAAAGAGTGAGAATATGTTTGTGGGGCAGGGGAGGTACGAAAGGAACTGGATTTAAAAAGCAGCTTTCTATGCTTTTTCCCCAGACAAAGATGATATACAAATTTGTAGTGAGAATGATGCTTTGGAAAGGCCGGTTAATATGGTATGCCTTGGCAATGAGAGAGCAGAAACAGAGAAGGGCAGGTGCAGCCAGCCATCAGCCTCTGTGATTTATATTGCACATAAAGATTCTTGCTAACTTTATTTCTAAAGGCAGTGTGTGCCATTGGGGAAGAGGCAAATTCAAGTAAAACAGAGAAAGGATTGATCAGAAGTATGGGAAGGGAAGCAGCATAAAGAAACACACATTACTGCTGTATCTTCATGATGAAATATTTCAAATCACCTGATTGCTTTCAGAATTAAGAATGGGATACAGGAAAGAAGATTTACCAAACAAATTGTTTTTCCTCTCTTCCTTCTGGGGGACAAAGGATAGGATTGTACGGAGGCGTGTAATATAAATGGCATGTATAATTGTATGCAGTTAAGGTTTGTGCTGTTATTTACATAAAATATTAGATGCTTGGCTTCTATCAAATAGTGTAAAATAAGGGTGTAATCCACTTCCCTCTCTACAAATCTCATAAGGACACAAATATAGAAAAACAACACTCAATCTTCATTTCGGGTTTGTTATAAGTGGCATCTGATGCAATTTCAGTAATTACCTTTAGAAGAAAAGTTATATTTAACAAAGCTATTATTACTTCAGCTGAAGTTCCTCTCTCTGCTGTAGATCTCGAAAGACCAGTGAATGCATTTTTTTAAAATTTCACACAATACAGGGAAAGGACGATGAGGAGGGACATCAAGAGAGCAATCATATTATGTAGCCTCACATATCTTTAGCAATCTCCTTTTTGAAGGCACAGAGAAACAGGATTTTTTAAAGTGTATGACATACACAAACGGAGAAGTCTACAATGCTTTTTACCACAGAGTAGTTCTGGCAGCCTAGATTGCTAGTTCTTTATTCATGCATGCACGCTATCCATGGTGCACCACAGGAGGCAAACTAGGTTTGCACCGGCTGGCTAGCAACATTTGGGGGATGTCAGGTTATCTGGGTCTTTCTTCTGCCAACCTCACCTCGCATTCGGGCAGGTCCGCTGCCAGTTCCTGCTTCTGCTTGGAACTCCGCTAGCTGTCCTACTGGAGTGGTACCTATTTAACTACTTGCATTTTTACATGCTTTCAAACTTATCTACATCAACACACTCACATTATCCATCCACAAATTTATGTGAAACAAATAGGCTGATTAGCAGTTTATATCATCAAATGTTCATTAGCACAAATTCTTGCTCAAATCTGTCATTAAGAATAAGATCAAATCAACAATGTAAGCATTTAGCTAGTACAACACACCAAACGATTGTTCAAGGGTTCAATTTCCTACCTACCTTATTTATTACTGCACTAGCTGCAATAATATATTTGGCCTGAACCCTCAAGCAATTATATGGGAGAAAGAGTCCTTCCCTCACCAAAAAGTGCAGTTTTCTTTCCATTTTCTCAGACAGAACCACCTGATTGAAAAGAGACACTACCAGTCGTATCATTACATTCTTAAGTTCAACACTTTTAAATCCAAACTGTATGCTACTTTTTCACTGCTTCAGACTGTTTTTTTTTATTTCTTCTGTTTTGTGGATCAAAATGTAGTCTCTTCAATAGGCCCTACAATTTCAAAACATGCTTCTATGATTCTTAGACAATTAATGCCTGAGAAATCAGTTAATCCTGAATACTGTATTTCTCTCTAAAGATATTATCTTCCTATGGGACATATCAAGAGTAAAAAAATTTCTGGGATTTAAAGCTCCACATATATAGAATTCTATATATTTAAAGAGGGGTTCCAATGTTAATTTTCACTAAATATTTTACACAGGTTAACGAGAAGTTTTTTATGACAGCTTCTGGAATATATTTGGTTCAATTGTGGCAACGTTATGATGATGGTAACTTTAACCTATCATTGGACTTTTTAAATTTAATTCGTTAAATTCTCCTCTTCAAGCGCATTTGGAGAGTCCAAAGTGCATAATACTTTTGAAATATCAGCAATTTTTAGGGTCCAGATATACTAAACTTGCATCTTCATTTCCTACTTTGAAAGTTACTAGACATATCTAGAAGATGATAATCAATAACTCTTTGATTCAGAATCATATGAGAAATTAATGTTGTGACATAACTCAAATTAACAGATTAACAGAGTTGGAAGATCATCTAGTCCAACGCCCTCCCCCCGCCCAAGCAGGAGACCTTACACCATTTCTGACAAATGGCAGTCCAATCTCTTTTTGAAAGCCTCCAGTGATGAAGCTTCCACAACTTCCAAAGGCAAACTGTTCCATTGGTTGATTGTCTCACTTCCAGAAAAATTCTTTATTTCTAGGTTGAATCTCTCCTTTATCAGCTTCCATCCATTATTCCTTGTCTGGCCTTCAGGTGCTTTGGAAAATAGGTTGACCCCCTCCTCTCTGTGACAGCCCTTCAAATATAGGAAAGTATGATAGTATATAACAGATCATTGTCAATATAATATTCTGTTGCTTTTTGTGTTTTGAATCCAATACCTCAATGAAAAAGAGTGTGCCGCAGAGCTTTAAGTAATTAAAACTGGGAATGATATTTTAGGAGACTCAGTGACTGACTTAAATGAATAAATCCAAGTTCTGCCATTTCAATTTGATATTTGATCATGAAAATACCACCACAGTTCTTCTAGAATCACAACTATGGAACTGGAAACATTAACAGAAACAGCAAATGATTTTCTTAATATCATGTCACTACAAACAGGCAGTGGCAGATTTCTAGCAACACATTATCTCACTCTCAATAATGGCTATTATTTTTGGCTGCATAAGCTGTGGTTGCAGATGTCAGCTTGTCTCTATTGCAAATTATAATAACTGCATCAAGACTGAAATAGACTGATTTATAACTGTCATATTTTTTATTATTATTCAATTTCAAATGGCTATCATTATTAAGGTACTTTTAGTGATTACACACATATTTGTAAGTATATTTTCTATGGGCTTACAAGAAAACACTGTTAGGGCCATGGAGTTTTCAGAGATTGTTTGGTCTTTGTTAGGTAGTATGGAGTTTCTCATTTCCCGATCTATGATAATTGTTGCCTGTAATTGAGACCATCTGCTGTGTTTACTGCACAAAGCCTTGCTTTCATATGGATTTGCCATTTTCTTTAGGCCAAAAGCAGATTTTTATCTTGGTAACCGGCAAGCTCTATGTTTATCCCAATGTACCAGAACAAAGAATGATGCCAAGGGGCCCTACATTCTCTATCAATTCAAGGAATGATATGGAGGTGGGGTAAATTCACTTGGTTTGCTTTTTTCATACAAATTGCACTCCTGTAAATACAATTTAATAATTAAACAAGTATTCACTGTGGAAAAGGTATACCTTTTTATGTTTGCAGACTTTAAAAATGAAATGATACAATGCAGAAAAATTACATTACAAAATTATAGAAACCAATCCAAATTGTCTACCCTTGTCCACCTTTACTTCATAAATCTAACACTAACTGTTATTATCAAGGTCTCTGTTTCTTAAACTCTTTTTTTCCAAGGACCCCTTCTCATTTTTTAAAAATATAGAAAGCTTTTGTTTGTGTGGGTTATATTTCTTTGTAGGTTTTAACCATATGTGTTAGCAAAATTCAAATAAAATGGCTGTAATCCATATTAGCTTATCTTCCAATCCATCCAAATTAATTGCAATTTATTCTATCATTGTAGATGTTGGGTAGACCTCCAATTTTTATGTCATCTAAAATTCTGACAACTAACACTTGGCTGTTACTTCAATCCAATAAAAAAATACATCTATTCTAGTTGTCTGAGCATGCTTAGCCAGCCAATTGTGGACCCATCTTACTGAAATGCCATGAAAGTCATCAAGAACCTCATCAAAAAAACTTGGCTTGAATTAAAATAGATAATATTCCCAGCATTTTCCTTACCCAATAAAGTAGATACCTTATCAAAAGAGATTTGTCTCACATGGCTTGCTTTTGACATTGCTGACACTTAGGACTCTCAGCATTGCCTCTCAAGGTGCTCACAAATCACCTGTTTTATTACCTTCTGTAACATCTTTCCAGATATTGATATTAAGTTTACTCATGGATAATTGCTAGATCTTCCTCTTTTTTAAAGAAGAGGGGGGGACTGTATTTGCCCTTCTCTTAATCTTCTTGCACTTTTCCAGTTTTCTATGACCCATCAGAGATAATTGGCAGATAGCCCTGATAGTTCTTCAGCCTGTTCTTTCAGTACTCCAGAGTGTATTTCATCAAGGCTTGCAGACTTCAAGCTCACTTTAATATCTTCAATCAATTACTCCTACTAATAAGAACTAATAAAAGCAGCAGAACCCTAATACTTATCTCAAACTTTTGAAAAAGAAAGGCTTGTCATAAACTTGTCAATTTATGTGACATCTTACAATTGGAAGAGTTAGTTTTCCAAACATCTAAGTAATTGAAATATTCCATTCCAACCACTTCATGAGATATTTTTGTTCTTGAAGCTTCAGTATCAGCTTTAATAAGTCTTCATTTATCTTTTTTAACTTACTTAGCAGTATGTAGTAGGCTCCAAGAGTTTATCCATTCTGTTCATTTGCCTTTTATCTTAATTCGTTTCAGTTTACAAATTTGCCCACCATCTTGCAGATTTCAACAAATCCCTATGCACACTTATTAAGTCTAATGTTCTGTGAGTGGGAATTATTCCACTATATTTCTGTATTCCATATTAGAACATATTTGCCTTTGTGTCTTATAATATTCATATTATCTTGCCCATACTTCATACATTATAAATTATATGCAATAATGGGTTACATTTCCTCTGTTCGGGCTCTCCTTTTCTTTATGCCTTCAGTTCCATTATTTCTTTGTTAAATTATTAGATTCCCAAATACTATTTTACTGCTGTATTTAATTCATTCAATGCAAACTGATTCCTCACTAATGGGCTTATGTCTCCAACTTTCCTGTATTTCAGCCAAAAGCACTCCAAATCAAGTCAACTAGCTATTGTTCAAAGTTGTACTTGGTCCCTTAGTGTGATGAATTCTATCTCTGCAAAGTACCCCTTCATCCCTGAAGTTTGCACCACTGTTGAAAAATCCAAATTCTTTCACTTATACCAATCTTTCAATCTGTTCTTTGAAAAAAATAGCTTCATCTTGCAGGGCTTTTGCCTTCAATGTGAAGTCCTGATGAAAACATAATTTGGATCCCAAGATCCTTCACCTTCCTCTCCAAAGCCAAGAAATTGCTCTTGATATACGGGAGTTTTGTCTTGCAGTTTCATTTGTGTCCACATGGACAGGTCAGCAGATTTGATTGAGCTTTGCCAGTTTTTCTGTCACATCTTAGATTAGCTTCCAAGGATATAACATGCATGTCAAGATGAAAAATCCAGATGATAAATAGGCAATTCTCTGCCTCTTAAGAGGAGTCACCTACAGGCATTACTAGATGCCTTTTGTAGCTCACTCGTGATTGTAGAATCCTGAGATATTCATGGTTGGAATCAGTTGCCATGGTCCAGGGGAATCATCATTCTTATCTTTTATTAAAACTGTTTTCTTCAGGTAGTTCAGGTTTCATGAACTACTGCTTCCAGCAGCAACTGTTAGAAGTTACAACAGTCCTGAAAAAACTTTTTGCAACAAGGCACCATTTATGACTGTTGCAGAATTTCTCTGTAAGTATAATGGTGAATGCATGTTCATCATTACACTCAGTACACATTGCCCTGTGTCTGAGTCTTTTCTTCCTCCCACACAGATTGTTTACACAAGCTATCTCTTCCTGAGCTGCTTTTCTCTACAGTGCAGCTTTCCCTCAAAAGATCCTGACTGCAAGTTAACAAACTCCTTCCCCACCCTAATTAGCTGGCTTGCAGCTGCTCCCTGTAACTGACAAGATTTTAATCACTTTCATAACTTTTTCCTCCTAAGCAGCTGAGGATCAGAATCAGGAGCACACTAGGCAAATAATCAGTAGCATTTATTTCAATGTGTATTCACTACTATGTGCCTGCTTACTCTCTTGCAATCCCTTTCTCTCCAATAAATGTGAATACATACTTTAATTCTCTTTCTGCTAATTATCCCAGCAGTAGGAGGAGCATTCCACAGTGCAGGGGAATGGGGAAAAAGAAAGGCGAAGTAAAATTGTAAACACAGTTGCAGTCACAAGATTTTCCACTTAGAAGGTGCATCACTTAGCAGCTTAGACCTGTAAGTTCCTCCTTCAATTCATCCTATTATTCAAGATGTGTAAAGGAGTATGGCAGTTACCTTGAAGGAGGAATTCAACAATGGTTATGGAAATACCAGTTTAAACTGGATAAATAGGAGCAGGGTGATGATTTTATGTAAGAGGGGTGAAAGAATTTCTGTCAGACTTTCTAGATTCTATTATTAGTCTCTGTGACAATAGTGTACCGATAGTTCTTGTGGTATCTGTTTCTTGATCTGGTCTATCTGAAAAGGTTGACAAGAAGTAGTTATTTTGACTGAAATGAATGTAGGAATGATGGGTTAACCTCCAATTCATTGATCTTTGTCTTCCAAGTTTCCAACAGCTGACATGTTATCAAGGTGAAGTTTGCTTTATCTTTGAAAAACAGATGAACATAGCCCATCTATTGCAGGTGAATGCCAGGACCCTATCTCCCATATTTTGTATAGGGGGAAAAAGCAGGTAGATTTGTTAAATTTCACATGCCATTACAGAAAAGTTTATTTGGTCCAGGAGATGGGGGGAAACATGTTAAACAGACTCAGATTCCACCTTAATTATGCTAGATATAAGTTGATCTGCAGAACTGTTTTGACAGATCCTGTTACACTATCTCACTAGCAATAAAGATAATTCCAAAAAGTCCAAGTAGTTCTTATTCCTGTGGGTGCAAGTTTCAAATGACATAATGTCATCAGGCATGTGGGCTGCTGGCTTGAAATGGTCAGAAGTTCAACTTTTCCAGCTCTTGCAGTAATTTCTATTCCCTTCCCCAAATATGCCAGAATGCCCCTGTAAAGATACATCAGTTGGTCCTCAAATCTTGGGTTTTTTAAAAAAAAAAATCAGAAGTTATGGCATACACACAAATGTTTTAGTGGTTATGTAGAAGAAATGAATATTTTGCTTCTGAGGAATGCAGTGTGATTACAACCTATGTCCCAAATATTTACTGGCAAATTTTATTTCATAGCCAAGGGTATATGGTTTTCCAGTACACAACTGAATGTGCACCTTTGAAATAGCTCTTGGGATCAACAAATTACAGTTCACTATGCCTTGAAATTGCCAAGAATATCCCATATTAATATAACTGTACAAGAAAGCTTAACCTTGGAAAGGGATTAAGAGTAGTGAAGAAAATCAGCAGGATGTACAGATTTCTAAGCTAGATTTCCCTCGCCTATATTCAAAAAATTACTTAGTAAATAAGAAATGCCACAGATAAACACATGAAGATACCAAACCATCCAAACCAGTGAGGCTTATTGGGAGATTGGGGAGTTGCTGTCTGAATGCTGAAGGAACCAGACTGTCTAGTTATGTGAGCATAATTCATGATGGATGCTAAAGCCAAAATGCTGAATAGTAATTAGCCTGGCAATCATTAAAACTGGAGCTAAGTTGTGAAATTAATGATTATATTTATATCCTGTACTATACTAGAATATTTTAGGAGCACATATGAACTGGAGACCAGAACATACATATTGGTTTTATTGGCAGTGCTAGAGATAAAGATAGGTCTAAAGAGGGGTGATGTTATAGTCGCTTTATAGACCTATACAAATTAGAATTTGCATGTGATTACACTGAGTAAGTAGGCATTTCATTGGATATAATACATCATGTGTCTAGTAAAATCAATGAGGCCATTAGGATGTAACTACAGATAATCCTAGCTTAATGACAGTAATGAGACTGGAATTTCTGTTGCTAACTAATGAAATCATAAATTGTGGCTTCACATCACTATATCACTTAAAGATGGCAATCCTGGTAGTCCCCATTGCCACCGTTAAACAAGGATTGCAGTTGTTAAGCAAAGACCTCATGTGACCCTGATTTGTGACTTCCTGCTGGCTTCCCACAAGCAAAATCAATGGGGAAGTCAGAAGGAAATTGCAAGTCTCAAAACAAGCAGGCTAGACAGTTGCCTGCAGGCTAGACAGTTGGTGAATTTTAAGCAGTGAGGTGGGAGGGGAGATGCTGCAGCAAGTGTCTGTGGAGAGGTTTTCGCACCGCAACATGACAGGGCAGGTAGGCTGGAAAGATAATGCTGTGAAGTCACAAGAGTGCAGGTAGACTGGGGAAGGTGTGGTACAGAGCCACAGGAATGCATGCACACTTGGGTGTCCTGTGGAGCCAGCAGGAAGTTTGCACATCCTGGATGATTTGCAAGTAGGCCAGAGGGTTGGTAAATACTATACAGTGGGAAGGGGAATGCTGTGGCAAGTGCATGCAAGTGCTGGGGAAGGAGTTCTGCAGAGCCACACAACTGTGTGCAGACTTGGGAGTGGGTGCTGTGCATGAATGTGTGTGGGTTGAGGAAAGGATGATGCCCTGCAATTGCATGCTACTGAGGAAGAGATCTCGGATGAGTATGGCATTGCATACGCCTTAGCAGAGAGAATAAGCAGTGGGAGCAATTTGCAATCTTCCCTGCAGGCTTCCCTATTGACGTTGCTAGTGAGAAGTCACACAAAGGACTCAAGTGGTAATCGGGAGATTATGAGGCAGTGCAACCATTGTAAGGGTGAGCTGGTTATCAAGCACCCAGGTTGTGATTGCAAGGCCACAACGGTCTGCCTATATAAGGCAATGGGGCAGGTCTTCAAAGACAGCAGGTCTTTGAAAGGACAAAGAGGCAGGATTTCATGAACATTGTGTCTTTCTAGGGAGAAATTTTCTTCTACTTTCCCAGAGTCCTGTTTGTTTCCAGTATATCAGGGGTCCCTTACCCCCAAGCCACGAGCTGGAACTGGGCCGCAGCCCATTTGGAACCAGGTTCGCAAGCAGTGAGTGAGCGCACTTGCACGAGCAGCTCCACTTGTGCCAATAGTGTGTGCTCTTACGTGTGAAGTTCCATTCGTGTGAGCAGTGGGCATATGCACCCGCCACTTGCGCAAATGGGACTGCACAGGTCCAGTACACCTGTCGCTGCTCATGTCAATCTCTTCTCCCCACCCCACCGCCAATGCCACCGGGCCACAAAGCTAGAATTGGGGACCGTTGCAGTATATTTTCCCAGCTAACAGTACAGGTAGTTCTTGACGTATAACAGTTCATTTAGTGACTGTTTGAAGTTACAATGGCACTGAAAAAAGTGACTTATGACCATTTTTCACACTTATGACCATTGCAGCATCCCTGTGGTCACGTGATCAAAATTCAGACACTTGGCAACTGAGTCACATTTATGATGTTTGCAGTGTCCCAAGAGATGATCATGTGATCATCTCTTGCAACCATCTGACCAGCAAAGTCAATGAGGAAAACCAGATTCACTTAACAACTGTGTGACTAACTTAACAACTGCAGCGATTCATTTAACAAATGTGGCCAGAAAGGTCATAAAATGGGGCAAAATGCACAACAAATGTCTCACTTAGAAACAAAAATTGGGGGATCCATTGTGGTCGTAAGTTGAGGACTGCGTACCTGTATTGGCGTTCCTTGGCCTTCAAAATGTTTTATGACTAAGCTAAAAGTATTAGCTTTTCTGAGAAGCTGTATATGGAGTACTGGCTTTTAACTTGGCTTAATTTCTTATTTAGTTTCTTACACATTCCCTTTGAAATGTTTCAAGTAATATATAAATGTTTTTGAAATAAGAGTGAAAGGAAAAACAATAATAGGATTGAGTACAGAAAAAGCCAAGGTGTTCTTCAACATTGACTACATTACAAATATCTTAGTCTGTTAAAGAAAAACCTGACAACAGTAACACAATTACATCCCTAAAGCAGAGTGAGATAGACACAAATAATATCCTTTTTGAGCTCTTCAGAACTCAATATGGATGATCAGTTTTGTTCTCAAAGTGCCAGGCATACTGATCACACAGCAGGAAATATATTGTTTTATTTTATGATAATGAACATACTTTGATTAGTTTTTCAACTGAAGTTGTCTATTAAGATCCTTTCTGTGTTTATTTATTTAAAAAAACATTGCCTGTTAATAGATGAAAGTTCTTCATACGATTGGCTGGTCTGCACAGAAATAAGACGAGCAGCAGCCTGATATTCAGCAGTCTTGAACCTCACATAAGGGGTAATTATGCAAGTAAATGTCATGTAACTCTGTCCAAAGCAAAACACTACAGGTACTATCAAAAAGAGATCAGCCTGCCTTAATATTTCTTCAACATTTCCTCTGAATTTGGTCTGATTTCAACCCATCAAAACAACAAAAGCATTGACTATTTTTATGAATTTTCCATGCTAATCAATAGCAGACACAAATTAGACTACTTTTGATTTGATCCTAATAATTTTTTCCCCTACGTGCCAAAGAAGGCCCAAACCTGTGGCAGATGTGCAGACTTACTCCCTTTATTTTGTGGAGAAACAAACAAAGCTGAAACCTGAAAAACCATTTTTTCTTCATAGAAATTCACCTCTGACACTAAGAAATCAGCTCTGAAAATAAGATTTATCCTCCAGCTTTTCCATATTTCTATGCAAACCTTCCAAAAAGGGAAGTTGCATAGTGATCAATGAACTGAGTGTAAGGTAAGGCCACCCAATAATGACTCTGGCATAGATTCAATTTCACTGCACCACACAACCCGCATTCTAAAAAAAGGTCATAAATCAGATCAAGTATTTTTCCCCCTTGGGACAGTTCAATCATCAAGATAAACTGTAAGCTCATATTATGTTCTCTTCTCCTCCAATGCAACCAGAAAAAAGCAGAAATTTCCATTTAAAAAAAATCAACAGCACATTTTAGTTTGTAAGTGCAAATATTAAATGCTGGCAAATTATAGTTAGAATAACAGAGTTGTAAGGGACCTCGGAGGTCTTCTAGTCCAACCCCCTGCTCAACAGGAGACTATGTACTATTGCAGACAAAATGACTGTCCAATCTCTTCTTAAAAATTTCCAGTGTTGGAGCATTCACTGGAGGCAAGTTGTTCCACTGATTAATTGTTCTGTCAGGAAATTTCTTCTTACTTCTAGGTTACTTCTCTCCTTGA
>JANHJO010000163.1:112565-123912 GCA_032468235.1 Pseudoxyrhopus heterurus
TATGCTGACATTGTAAACCGCTTAGAGAGGGTTGCAAGCCCTGACAGGCGGTATATAAATACAGTGCTATTGCTATTATTCCTCACCAGTGCTAGAAACATATTGTATAATGGTCTGGAAGTAGAATACAGAGTTGCTGTTGTTGCTTATGTCTTCAAGTTATTTTTGACTTCTGTCAACTGCCTGGACCAATGCTTGAAGTTTTCTTGGCAAGATTTTTAAAAATAGTGTGCTATTGCCTTCTTTCTAGGGCAGAGAGAGTAGTAATGGCCTAAAGTCACCCAACTGGCTTCTTGCCTAAAGCAGGGCTAGAACTCATAGTCTCCCTGTTTCTAGCCTGGCGCCTTAACTACTGTATCAGACTGAGTCTCATAATGAAGTTTAGGATGATGCTTTTTTAGGATCTAAGTAAAATTACTTCTAAACATATTTTAGACAAGAGTTTTACTCTATATTGAATCAAGTAAACCACTTAATTATTAGAAATAAAATATCACAAGGTTATTGACAATGACATAATATTTCATTGACTAAACTTCATCTGCAGACATATGTTTAAATATTTTATAATATATTTCGTTAGCTCTGGCATGGCTAACTGGTGAATAATTATTAAAATACAGCTTTCCCAGGAGTTGCTGTTTAAAAGGAAGAGTTAGGCTTGCTTACATGGTTCTTGTTCTCCACCCATCTGCAGCTTTGAGAAATGCAGTGCATGTATAAGTTTACAGGATTAAAAGTAAAATGTCAACATTGTTAGCATTGTTCACAAATCATTAACACATTTATAGTGGTGGTTTACTTATGAAATTTATATAACATTTTGTATAACATTCAGACTCAAATTGCTAAAATAATTGAGTAACTTTAAAGTCTTGCTTAATTATAAAAGTTTTCAGGAAAGATTAAAACCATAACAATAATCCAAAATCAAATGCATAATATATTTCTTTAGCAAGCACAAGAACCTTAGTTTTCATTCAAAAATGAGAACTTTAGTTGATTGCTACATTATATTTTTCCTGCTGTAAAGAGTTTCAGTGTTCTTTCTGACTATCTCTTGCTGACAATGTATTAATATCTTTGTACTATGTACTTTGTACTTATACTTCCTTCCTTTTCTTGAAATGCAACAGCTGATGTACCCAAGTCAGCAACAATCCACAGTTTAGACTTATTTGTTTTCACAAAATATTCGTATATAAATCATCATTGAGTTGGTATTGACTTTGAAGACCTATCAGTCATAACAGTATGTACTCGTCAAACTATTCTTTTCTGAGATAAGCAGCACAGAAAAAGAATAAAGGAGGCAGCGTTATTCAGTATACTTACTTGGCATCGTATTTCCAAATTTTGCTCTTTGCTAACTGTCATTTTTCAGACAACTGCTAATTTGCCTTTCCAGATGAAACCTCTAAACTAATCTGCCTGTCATTTTTGTATCTAATCTCTTTCTGTAACAATAATGGCATTGTTGGGAGAGAAGCAGTCTTCATAAACACGTTTAACATCATAAGTACGCTATAAGGAACCCATATTTGTATTTTAGCATTTCTGCTGAGACGCCATCTATACTTGCCACTTTTTCTACATTCATGACTTCAGGTTTTTTCCCTTGGACATTATCGTTTATAGAATATGTTTCAGTTCTACTCTTCAACATATCTTTATTAGTCCTGAAATATGCCTCCGGTATACCCTACTTAAGCATAATTTCAAATAATTTAGCCATTTTTGTTTTAATTCTCATCACTTTGCCCTCTTAACCCACTTCCAAAATCCTTTTTCCTCCCATCAATTCTGTGTTTTTGTCTCTTAATTTTAAGCATTTCTAACTCTCTTTATCTTTAGCTATATTTTTCTGTATATCTTTCTCTCTCGGTTATTAAAACATTTACTTACATGTATTTTTTTTCTAATCCTTAGCCTGTATATTCTACTTTTACTCATTTCCTTTTTGTAAGCAGCGAAACTTTTGGAAAAAGCCTTTCCAGTTATCTGAGATGTGTTCTTACGTATATAAAGCTATTTTTCTATCTCATTTTATAAATCCATGTTCTTTACTATGCACTCCTTATACATTCCCTCATTCTTTATATGCCATGGTCATCAACAGATGGCCCTATGAATATTAACCTCCACTATCCATCATTCCTCTGGTCAGCCAAGATTTTGACATATTTCTTCTCTTGACTCTTCCACCCAGGAGAAAGCTAAGAAAACTAAATAGAGCCGTGCAGATGTTGTCACTTTTGTTGTTATTATTCTGCAGCCACAATCTCCTTTGTTTCTCTGTAAATAATTCTGAGCCACTATTACTGGTTCTCAACTTTGGTCCTAACTTGTTAAAAGAAGCAAATCACAGTGATGATAATAAATCATGAACAGAACCATCTGGGTTAATTACCCAGATCCCACTAGGAAGCAGAGTCCAGTGAGAGTGATTGAGTAGTATATAACAGCATGGTTTTTCTTCCTGGGTAATCTAGAATCCTGTTCAACTGTTTGTGGAAACACTTCTATTATCACTCCCTCATTAATAAAAATGAAATAGTATTATATGGTTGTCAGTGGTGGAATTCAAAAAATTTTATTACCAGTTCTGTGGGTGTGGCTTGGTGGGAGTGGCCAGATTGTCATGTGACTGGGCGTGGCCAATTTAGCAGCCCATTTTGCCAATTTAGCAATCCATTAAACAATACACAGCAGCCCCCTTTTCTATTCTTCTTTTTAATACTGCATGACGTTTTTTCTCTAGATTTTTTTTACTAGGGGGGGAGAGGTTGTCAATGCCTGGGGATTTCTGGGAATTTCTCCTCTGTGTTAGAGGCACCAAAATAACCAAGATGATATAAGGTCTTCTGCTGGAGCAAGGGGTTGGACTAGATGGCCTCCGAGGTCCCTTCCAGCCCTGTATTGCTGTGCTTTTTCAAAGCATCCTCTGCAGCTATGTCTAGTGCCAGAGTTTGTGGTCCTTCCTTCCTCTCCTTTTTCTCTGCCTCCCTCCTTCCATCCATCCATCCATATCTCATTCACTTTTCCTTTCCCTTGCTTTCTTTCTTTCTTTCTTTCTTTCTTTCTTTCTTTCTTGCTTTCTTTCTTTCTTTCTTTCTTTCTCCCTTGAAGGTCCCCCCGTGCCTTGTTTTGAGCCTAGCAAGCCTCCCTGCAGCCTCCTGGGAGCCAAAACGGGGCACGGGGGGTGGTGCCGCACCCCCTGCCCCCTGTTTTGGACCTAGCAAGCCTCCATGCAGCCTCCTGGGAGCCAAAACGGGGCATGGGGGGCTGCGCCACCCCGCACCCTATTTTGGGCCTAGCAAGCCTCCCTGCACTTACCTGGGAGCCAAAACGGGACACATGGGGACTCCTGGGTGGGGTAGAGAGGGGCAGGGCCAGCCAGAACTTGGTATATGCTGGTTCTTTGAATCAGTCAAAATTTTCCCTATCGGTACACCAGGACCAGTCAGAACCGGATAAATATCACCTCTGATGGTTGTATACATTCATTTTTAACCCAAAATGTTTTCTATTATAGCATCAGTTTTGGAGTATTTAGGTTAATTGTATTCTTCTCTAGGGAAAATGCAAACCCTAGTGTGGATTAAAATTTATCTTCTTGCTTCATACTGAATTGTTTCCCTTGTTCTCAAATACATTGTATAAAATTAAGAATCTGAATAGCATTTATTAGTATGCTTGTAAATCAGTTTTAGTTAATGCTCTACTATAAATATATGAAATTTGTTGTACATGTGTTAAAATACACACCAGAAGATCAATAAATTGATCAATATCTTCAACTCTTCCATTTCATACAATGCATGTTGCTGGGATATTTTTTTGGTGCCCAGACTCAGGAATCCTAACTATACATGTATAGTTGGGACTTCTATTTTTGATGGTACATGCACAGGATAAGAAAGAAATAACAAAAATAGTATCTTCGGTTTTTATGATATTTATTCATATGGATTTTTACATTTTATATCCATGTTTTTTTAATATTGTTATTTTATCTCATTGTGCCCTGCCCAAAGTTGCTTTTGTTGAGATAGGCAACTGTATAAATTTGAATAATAAATAAATATGTGAACCCATGCTGTCCTTCTGCTCTATACCAATTATAAGGCTTTCAGCGCATTTTTGCTGCGTGTATTAAAAAAGAGTTAATCCTTTAATTGCTATATTGATTAGGTCAGGACCTGAGGCACAAATGAACACAGTGTTATAAAAAGTTGGATTGTTACTAGATAGGATTCTTTGCAGTTACCAGGAAAAGATCCGATATGGATAACCAGATAAAGTATTCCTCTATTGATTTCCTCAAACTATTTGCATTTGTGTTATTTAATAGCTGTTGAATTACATTACATCGTTGGATCGCTGAGGACAATAATGTTAGAAAGTCATTTGATCCTTTTTTTATAATGGCACATATCTAATATGCATACATGTATGCAGTTTGTTTACAGTGTACTCAGGTACATTGAGTACTTGATAAAAAAAATACTAACTAGTAAATATAAGTACAACTTGTCTCCATTGATCTTTATACAACAGTGGCAACAGTATAACAGTGCTGATATCACGGGGTAGATTTCCTGGGAATTTTCTGAATTTTCAGCGAGTTGGATTAGCTTCCCATTTTATCCTCCTTTACAACTTCCATCAGATGAAATAGCTGAGGTTGCCTGGCAATTGAGAGAGGAGCCTATTGGGGTTAGTTTTTTTGTCAGGACTGGTAGAACGTTCCTGCTTCCTTTTTCATCATCATCTTCCCCTCAGTGGTTGAAATTTAATCCCTGACACAAGAGGAGATCCAGGGAAAAGTAGATGACTTCGCTTCAGGTTGTCTTTAAGAAATAAGGAAATGTTTAGGCAGAAACTGCATTACATTTTAATTTCTTTGATCTGTGCAGTTCTTGCATCGTATGCCCTTGTGCTTCTAACAATCTACTCAGTGTCCTGATTAGAGCAATATATAAACCTCATCAAGTAAGCAAGTAAATGATAAGCAAGTCAACAATATTATATATACTTTAATCTTATATTGTACAGATGAGGTTTATGTGAGAACACTTCGTTGCTTCCAATCACTTTTAACAACTTTTCCTGAGAAATTCTTAGAGGTCAGTAAAACTCAGAACCTGGGGTGGAAAGTGCAGTTAGAGAAGGAGTTGGGGAGAATCTTAGCAATCAGCTTGTGGCTTTCCAGGGAGGAGGCAACACATTCAAGAGAGCAGCCCAAGATAAGAGACTGTGCAGTCCTGAACTGGATGGGGGAATGGAGGAAAAGGCTCAGGGTTGCCATACCCTAGAATCTCCCAGGGTATATCTATTAAATTTAGAAATCTATAGCCTGGAAAGATTCTATTAGTGTAAACTAGGGTGTCAAAGTCGATCCCATCGCGGGCTGTATCAGGATTTTGCTTGCCCTTGGGGGGCCGGGGTGGGTGTAGCCTGGTTGCGGCCAACTGGGTGGGCATGGCCAAGGTGGGCTGGGGTGGCATGGGCCAATCTCTCACCATCTCCAGAATGGCACTGCGGGACAACTTTGGGCCTATTGCAGATCTCGCAGTTTGACACATCTGGTGTAAACAAATAAAGAATAGGACTCAATTGGATTTGAGCCTAGGCCTGACAGAATCTGATGGAATTTTAACAGCCCAGTGCTATTTTATGATTTTTGGATTTTTATTTTTGTTCTTGTTATTAAACCAATTTACCAGCCACTGTACATTATAAATTGGTTCACTCTACTTTTTCGGTCCTGCATATTTACAACTGTAAGATTTAAAAGTTGAGACCTGTGTTTGCATTTCTCTTTCCCCCCCCCTAGTAAAGTTTGATCTTTCTTTCCCTCCTGGGAGATTGGGAGTAAGGGAAAGCTGATATCTCTACTTTGCATTTCTCGATGCTATATGATAAGGAGGCAATGCATAGCAACTATTTCATTATCTCTTTCTTATCTTCCAAGTAATCAGAAAGAGGCTGATTAACAGAGAAGACACTAGGGAGTGTCCCCTTGGAAGATGGGTGATAAAATGCCTGCCAAGCTGCTACTTCTAAGAAAGAGGCAGGGCCACAGTACTAAGAATCCCTCAAGGGAGTTAATTTGTATTCTCTTATTTTCATATGTTTTTTTTTAAAAAAGTTTATTTCAGACAAGTTTAATTTGGATCCCAGGAGGATGCCATTAATAACTTAAATGGTGTTATTTATTAGAGCAACTAACAAAACTTAGAAAAAAGTGGAGTAAACAACCCCACATCCATATCCACATGAATACTTCATAATTCTAGCATCTGGCAAAGCAATAAAGGCACACATCTGCAATATATTTAAGTGTTCTAGAGATTACTGCCTGCACGAAGAATGAGCCGTGATAATATGCCTGCAGCTTGTTTAATGTTGGCAAATCCCTCCTTCCTTTTTATTTTTCTTAATCTTTATTTAACTGTGTTTTATTCTTCATTGTGAAAAGACAAAAGCTCTGTTTGTGTTATTAGAGCCAAACTGAAATGTTCCTCCTTTATAGCTAGTTCACCTGTGAAAAGGAGCTTGACAATTATTCAAAAAGCCACAGAACGCTGTTCCTCTACTTGCTCACACAAACTCTTCTACCTCCCACAGAGCTTTCAGGTGGCAGTAACAATTCATGGTGCTTACATTCATGTATAGCAGGGGTGTCAAACTTGTGGCGTCATGGTGGCATCACATGACGTATTGCAACTTTTTTCCCCTTCACTAAACCGGGCATGGGCGTGGCCAGCACATGATGCATCCGGCCCATGGGCTGTGAGTTTGACAGCCCTGATGTATAGAATTGACTGTTGCTACTGTAACATTATTATGAAAAAGTGCCTCCCTTGAAGAAGAGATATGGGTTAATGTCATTAAGCACAAGTAAAGATAGTTCAGAGATAAGGGCAATGTTTTCTATTTTAATTAAAAAGTATTCTGGTCACCTCTGAATTAACTTCTGTGATGTCATACAGCCACAATTAATTTGGTATGATACTTTGCTGACTTATTAATGAAGCTGTAGTTTTACTATGTCTTTATTACAAAGGTTTTTTCAGATTTGGGCTAATTCTTTTTTAATAGCAGAAATATTTATCTTCAAATATTTAGTGTAAGTTAAATATGTTGCCTCAGGTGTCCTTTTGTTTGGGTTTTTTTCTGCTTTATTGTTGCAAACTTATTTTGAACTTGAGTCTTATGACTAACAATGATGACTTTCAGTGATAGCATTTCAGATATATACATTCATCATTTACCATATTTGTTTTTGATGACCATATTTATTTTTAATGTTTTGTACATGTGGCATCATTTAACAGACCTTGATTGTTCTAAAATAGCTGAGCAAGTATAGTACTTACTTGGGAGACTATCAGGGAATCTCAGGTTGGTAAGATAAACTGGAAGTCAAAAGGCATCACCTGCAGATAGTATATACTTAAGAAACTTGACTTTCCCTTATTCCATAATCGTTCATTAAAGGAAGAGTAATATACCTCTTCTAAAACATTTATACATTCTGTGAAAGACATTCTTACTGAAATAGAAGTATAGGTAGAATTCAGCAATATATTGCTTTTAATCAGCAGAACAAAATAAAGGCAACTCTCCCTCCCCATTACAGTCAGTGCAGTCTCAAATCCTTTTCAAAAAAAAAAATCCTACCTCTTTGGTAGGATTTTAATAGTACATTGGATAGTGATTGTAGAATGAAAAAGCATCCTATTAAAAGTAGTAGTTATTTAGTACGGGGTGTCATACTGGCTACCCATGGGGCCAGATGTATCACTCACAGGCCACACCCACCCCAGCTCTGTGAAGGAGAAAAACGTCATGAAATATCATGTGACGGCAACATGATGCCGCAAGTTTGACACCGGTGATTTAGTGGCTGCTTCATTTAGCAACTGTCCCATTTAACAACTGTTCACAGTTATGACAATGATGGAAAAGTAATTTTATGAACAATCCTAGCATTTACAGCCTTCGCAGATCTCTGAAACAAAAGAAATCAGAAGTAAGATCATAAGTACAACTGGCTTTCACTTAACAACTGCTTCACTTAATGACCAAGTTGCCAATCCCAATTGTAGTCACTAAATGAGAACTACTTTTATAGCTACAGTTAGACAGAATTCAACACTGATCCACAACTGGAGTTCATTAAAGTATATTGTTTTTTAATGTAGTGAATTCTCACAAAATTAGGTCTGATATCATGACCAAAACTTCAACCTCTTGAACCCTCATGTCCTTCACATATATTATGTTTCTCACACTTAAGACAGATTTTTAATTACAGTACATATAAGCTACCAGCGTGCCCCACCTTGTTCTATCTCTTGTTTGAGGAAAAAATGGAAGCTGTAGCCTGGCCTGGTAACCTCCCCATTGGGGAAAGTTGCCATAATGTGTTATCCCTTATGACAGTGGTTCTCAACCTGTGATCTGCAGACCCCTGGGGGAAACGCATGTCATCACAGGGGGTCCACGAAGGCTTGAAGAAATGTTATGATTAAAATATTGAATTAAGTCTTGGGGGTCCATGGCCACAAAAAGTATTTAAAGGGATCAGTGGTGAAGAAAAGGTTGCAAATCATTGCCTTATGATATTGTAAGATATGGCTGGTGGGAATTGCACAATGTGGTGTAATGGATATGAGAATTCAAGAGTTCTGCAAGATTTACTCTGGTTCCAAACACTTACAATATCTTAGAAACAGAAATCATTGTCTAAAACCAAACTAGAAATAGGGAAGATATGGTTCTTGTCAGTTTGAAATAAATCCTACATCAGTTCTTGCTGCTAAAGTGCTAGTGAGTAGCAAGCAAGGAATGGCCATAAATTTGCAGTTTAAGTATTGAGAAGACATTGGACTTGGCACTTACTAAGATAATTGCAGTGGCTTGTTTGGCCTGTAAGGCTGTTTTCTGTTCATTAGAACAGGTAATAAAATAACTTTTTTGTTCTCTTGAAAGCTACTTGATGGCACGTAGAATAAACTAAAATCACAAATAATTTTATGCATAAAACCTCAGTGAAAGGCAGAATAATTCAACAGGCTAAAGAAATGCACAGTAAATAACCAGCTATAAAAACAGTACAAAAGAGAGGTTTGGGTTCTTACTTTCTGAACAGTTAATTAAGATTGAATCAATTTGCATTTTTAAATCAAGTGGAAAGGAGAAAATTAGCTTATAGTTCACAATTTTAAATGGACCATCTCCTCAAAGGTCATCTCCAGAATAGTTGCTGGGGTGTGACCAGACAGCTTCAAATTGTCTTTGGCAGACAGTGTAAGCAGAGATTGTAAAGGAATATAAGCTAGGTTCTAGGAAATGAGCCCAGGGAGAGTAAATGGGAATTGTGAGTCAACTTCAGCAGGCAAGTTTAAAGGGAATAGTACAAATGTAGAATTGAAAGTGACCAGAAGGATCACTTTAAATCACCCTTCAGCAGTTTTTACACAAGGCAATTAAAATATCCACAAGAAATGGCTGGCCAGCCTCTTTTAAAAGCCCTGTAGAATTGGAAAATCCACAATCTCCTTAAGTAGACTGCCTATTGTGGCACAAATCTTTGACTGTCAGGACATTTTGGCTTATAATTCAACTAAATTTTGATAATTGCTGCTTATACCCAGTATTTCTGGTTCTAGTTGCTGTGGACTCTTAAAAACATGAATTGGAGTTGGAAACAAGACAAAATAAAAGCTGGCTGCTCTTGATTGCTTGGGTGAGTGGAGGAAAGGAACGGAACTTGTGGTCACACCTGCAAGGCAGTATGTTTGGGTTTCCGCCTGAGAACATCCTGGCATATATAAACAACAATTACACAATTGTAACACTCATTCAAAAAGAGCAGCAAGCAACCATACTTTAACTTAAAGATTAAATCACAGAAAGGGCATCACAAGAAACCGACAGTGAAAAGAACCGTAAGGCAAAGAAGCAAGCCCAGTGAACAATACAGTAATGGATACAAGAGATATAGAAGATATTTTGCCATGTAGGAACTCAGAAACAGACGAAAATACTGAAAGTCCTTGTGAAGGTTCTTTGCTGTCCAAGGACTTGGACATGCCATAGTGTTAGTGTAGTAAATATATAGAGAATTATGTGATTACAATACACATCTTCTTCCCCAAATAACGAAGTATTGCTCTGGGTTACCTCCTCACTTCTAGGCTTTACAAGGTGATATTGTCACATGAATATGCCTTAAATACTCAGTCCTTTAATACTTATTCTTTTAATACTCAGTTCAAACTGAAGTCTCAAAGTCTTTAAAGTAACATACATCTTTTGCCTTTCTCCAAACACTCTTGTACTAGTTGGGATGAGGTGCTGTTTCAGTGTGGTTGCTCCTTTTCTAATTGCTGCCAAGGTCCAGGCAAGGTTCCAAGCTCCTACCAGGATAGGCTGTTCAGCATAGCTTATGGTCCCAGCAAGTGACTGAAAGTCCTCTTGCCTGCTTGCGTCTTGCCAATCTATAGACATCACCTCCACTTCCTTGTTTCTAGGCTGTATGCTTTTACCTTTCCCGCTACACACACCCCTCTCTCCACTCTGTCTTACATTTGCTTTGGTAAGCTCAAAAGACTGGGAAGGGTAAAGCTGCCCCTGGAGGTCTGCACATCCTTGGAAACACCAAGTTATACATGCATGAGTTCATATCTTAATGGATGAGGGAAGTGGAAGGAAAATGTTTCTGCCTGGTTACAGCTGCTTTTCCAAAGCATAGGCAGCAATCCCAACCTCCCTCCCTCCCATTCCTAAGCCTTTGGAGGAAAAAGGGGGAAAATACACTGCAGAATAGGAGCTAAATTAATGAATCCATAAATGGCAGAAAGGATGGAATTGTTCCTTGCAAAATGGGTAGGAAAATAGATATGGAAGATGTTGACTCACTAGCACAAAGCAAATGTGTTCAAAGTGAACCTAGAGGCTTAATATAAATTCTCAAATAGGACCAAATGTTATACAGCAGTTTAATGTAGTGGTCAAGCTATCAAGCTAAAAACCAGGAGACCAAGGTATGACGCTAACTGGGTGACCTTGGGCCACTCTCTCTTTCAGCCTTAGGAAGGAGCAATGGCAAAATATTTCCGAAAATCTTGCCAAGAAAACTGCAGAGATAGGTCCAGTCAGTTGTAAGAGCCTTGGTGGTGCAGCGGTTAGAGAGCAGTACTTGTATTTTTATTTTATTTTTTATTTTAATAAAATTTCTATACCGCCCTCTCCCAAGGGACTCAGGGCGGTTTACAATAATTAAAATCACTAAAAAATATAAAAAGGACACAAAAGTTAAAACCCAGTCACA
>JANHJO010000163.1:129789-145792 GCA_032468235.1 Pseudoxyrhopus heterurus
TTCTTAAAAACTTCCAGTGTTGGAGCATTCACAACCTCTGGAGGCAAGTTGTTCCACTGATTAATTGTTCTAACTGTCAGGAAATGTCTCTAAGGAGCTGACTGAAAAGTTAGGAGCATATAGAAAAATGCTGACCAGAACAGGAAAGGTGGTGATCATAAGTCTATCTGTCATTCTTAGATGCTACACAAAGTGCCATTTATTATTCTACCACCATTTTTAAATGAGGAAGATTGAAGTGTTGCTTCTAGTGATTACAATTATACCCTGCTTCAATAATACTCCAGTTACTGGTTTACTTCCTTCCTTAGCTTCTGGGTTTAAGAGTTATTGCATTTTCCTTGTTAATGGTTTTTTTTTTAGTCAATTGGAATTTAAATTTTAACAGACAGAACTGAAAGTATACTTCCCATTTCATTATTAGAATGTTTTGTCCACAAAATATAGCAACTTGCTTCAGCTTGTAATCATCTAAAACTTAAGACTGGCTTACCGCCCAAAGAGGCATTGCAAATAGAACCATAGTTGCTTCTTCATCCTGGGAAAGTATATCTAAATAAATTCCATTTGGTACGCAATATGTAATGGCTGTTAATTTGCATAGCCAGACCCAATTCTGAGGCCATTTGCTACAGAGAAATATTGGGAATTCTGATCCTTGAAAGTAGAATACAGAGCAGGAGTATCTGGAAGGCATGGAATAGTTTTTCCTTCTATGGTGCAATCAGCAAATGGTTCAGAGACAGAAAGAAATAAAAGAAGGCGAGTTGCTATTACTTTCACCTGCACACATCCTTGTGCTATTTTTAGGACAATTTGTCTCCAAAGCCCAGGATTTCCATGGGAGTAATGTGATCCTGAGGGGGTTTGACCCTGAAAGGATAAGTCGAAGACTTGTTCTAGATTTTGTTGCCTGTTGCTATATTTAGAGGTGTCCTTCCTTTTCCTTGTCTATGAGTTTGGAAAGTGGGGAGCCTGCAAGCTGACTCACTTGAAGAGCCATAAGCTCTTCAGCTTTTCCTTTCCTTTTCTGGTCACATGATCAAAATTTAGGTATTTGGCAGCCCACCTTGGCACACCTTGTTAGCAGCAGGAGCAAGGAGATGGCAATGGTGAGCTGGGACAGTAGGACAATAGAGGGCATAGATGTGGGAGAGATAGGTGAGTAAGGGAAGTTGATGTGTTCCCTGCAGTTGTAAATGTAGGTGGGCTGCCAAAAACCTAAATTGTGACCACAGGGGCACTGCAGCAACTGTAACTTTCAGCATGAGTCATAAGTCATTTTTTTTCAGTACTGTAGTAACTTCAAATGGTCATTGAATGAATGGTTGTAAATCAAGGACTACCTATATTTCAATTCTGGAACTGGGAAGAGCATATTTCCCTTCACCATGCTATGCCCCCCAATCCCTCTTACAGTATTTTGGTACAGGTTTTATGTATTTCTTGTGCATTTAGTCTGCAATGATTATTGCACATCTGAGAAGATTTCTGTGTGAGGTATAATTCTAACAATTGATTTCATTAGTTCATGGACAAAGACAATTAACAAAAGGTTTTTTTTAACCGTGATGTAGTTCATTCCTAATGCAAACACATAATTATTGTGCCCCATAGATGACATTATGAGTCAGTATTATATGAGAATCAGGCTGCTTAATTCTTATTATCTGATTACAAATACCTTTATACTTTATATTAATTTGTAATGTTTTTGTATATTATTTCTAATATATATAATACTTTTAAAATTAGAATTCATAAATATATGCTTTGTGTTTGTAATTTCCTAGTGAATGATAGCTTCAGGTAGCAATACTTTTTAATTTGAGGTAAATTTTTAAAATAAGAAAATATTATGGACAGCAACATAATAGGATGCTTATATTGTAGGTTTTAAAAAGTGTAGCCATTTTTCTTTATTTCTTAATGGCATCCTAACTTTTATGTCACTTTATTTGTTTCTTCATCCAGTTTAAAAAAAATGTAATGTGTGTTGCCCGTTTTTGGAAATAGCTACTTTTCTGCAAGAGGAAATTAAAGTTTGGTCTTTCAATCTAATATATTGCAGGAAATTTGTGAAGAACATAAATATCAAGAAAATATTTATACTTGACTCACAGATTAGGAAAAGTATAATAATAAAATAGTAATAATGATAAATCTGAATTGTCTGCTATCAGAATTAGGAGCTCTGGTTTTCTAATATGGTATTGATGCTGTGTTTGGCATACTGTAAATTTCCCCACTTTTATCTCACTGTATTAGTTTTGAGCGTAGAAGGAAACTGGAGAAAACTGTGGTAATTGTATTATCTTCTAAAGTATACCTTTGCCTAGCTGTTCTTTTTAGCAGACGTCTGTATTTCAGCCAACTAATTCCAGATTTCATTTCACTTCCATAATTTGCTAGAATTAGCTGGAATATAGCATGTCATATTTAATTGTTTGGGTCTTCAATCAGTCAGACCTCTTTCCTGTCTAATATTGTCTATATTGCCTTTCAGTCACATCACAAATAACACTGAAGCTGATTGTTTTATCTATGGTTAGTTGAAACCAAATTGTTCTAAAGTTTGAAATGATAAATCACACGTTAAAGGTATAATTCAGTTATATATCAAATAATTTAGATTTTTTTTTATCTCACTTTTTAAAATAAATAACTCAAGCCAGCAAACATAGCTAATACTTCTTCCTCCTATTTTCCCTACAACAACCACCTTGTTGGGCTGAGAGAGTGAGAGTCACCCAGCCAGTTTTCATGCATCAGTCTCTTGGTCTCTAGCCTGGTGCCTCAACAACTAGACCAATAATAAAATATTATTAAGGGAAAAGAATATCACTGAGTGAGAGTCATACATTTCAGTTTTTATTTGTCTTATCTTTTAACAATAGCCCCTGAATTTAAAGCATTTCTTATACAACTGTGTACTGTCATACTATAATGACAAAAGATGGGAATCTGAACCTTTGCAGGCTTAGTGTTTGAAATATGTATTGTCTAAGACTTCATAGAGTTCTCCTATTACCAACTGCCATTAACCCTTGCCCTTGCTGGAATTATTAAATATGATAATTACTGTAAATTAATTTCAGTGGATGACCGTTTTGATTAGCAATTCAGAACTGCTACTTTTCCTCTTACTTTAGAACTACAGTCTGAAATGTCAAGGTTGAAAATTAAATGTCAGACTCTTTTCTGTCAGGCCTTCCATAAAATGACCTTCGTACATGTTCTTCATTTTTAGCAACACAATGAGAAAACAAAACAAATAAGGTTCAATACCACAGAAAATCAGATGCCGTACCATATTCTTGCTAATTCAAAGCTTATCCTTGTGTAATTGGAGGAATATATTTGCCTAGGCATGCCATGTGAAGTAGTACCAGATCACTCATTGTACCTAGTAGTAAATGTTAGATTATTTTCTATTATTTACTATTAATTTCAGTATCTCTGTCACTTTCTGGCTTTATGATAGGAACAAATGTTTCTAAATTTCCCAGTCTTTAATTTTATAAAGAAACATTTTTGGAGCAAAATTGCCACAGCCCCATTGGAGAAGTGCCAACATTAATCACAGAATCATAGCATTGGAAAGAGACTTTTTAAGTATTGAGACCAAGCTCAGTTCAGAAATCGAGATTAAGACATCTGTGACAGATGTCTCTCCAGCCTTTGCTGGAACACATCCAGCTGCAGGGAGATCATTTTACTTTCAAACAACTACCGTATCTACTCTTACTGTTAAGTAACTTCTCTATCACCCCAATTTATGGGACACAGAACAATGGTCTTAAATTAACAAGCAGGGAAATTCCAGTTGAATGTTACACAACATTTCCTAATAGTATTACTCATCGGTTGATCAAGTTAACTGACCTGAATTGATGTAGCTAATTTTTCTTTGTCCAGCAAACCCTGCCAAAATATAAACTGGGCAGTAAACTTTGCTGCACAGTGCACTTTGCTGAAACACTTAATAAGTAGATAATCAGACTGGAGTTAGTTACCTATTCTTAGTTCTCTGTGTGTGTAAAAAATTAAAAAGATAACTGAGTTAGTAAAAGGAATGGAAACCTAAAAGTTTACATAATGCTGGACCAGAAATGCTTTGTATGTTATCTGTTTATCATCAGGACACCCCACCTTTCAAGATGACTAATAATTAAATGCAATACAAATAATTGTAATTGAACAAGTGTCAGTATAGTGCACTAAAAAGGCAACTCCTCAGCCATTTTTTCAAAGCACCAGCTTTTCAATACTTGGTTTCTCATGGAAAGCAGGCACTCTTCTGCAGGACATTGTGATAAGAGAGATGTGAAAACACAACCAGCTAACTTAGTCATGAAGTCTAGTAACAACAAAGCTTAGGTAATAACATAGAGAGAAGACACTTGGTTGTGGACTTAACTCTGGGATAGCCTAGAGAGGAGCTGAAAGGGCCTCCTCTAGACAATGCTTTGAAGTATAGTTGCCCCTAGATATATCTGCTTACATGTTTTCCAGGGAGAGCAGAACTCTCTAAACCAAATTAAGAAAGAATAAAAGGGGAGTGGAAGGAGAGGAAACCATGGAACATTTATGTCATTGCTTTCCCCAGCTGTGCTCTAATGAAAATAAAATCATTATTCTTTTATTGGTGTGGGGTTAACTTAGAATTTAGAATTAGAACAAAACCTTAGTGTGAAGTGCTCATTTTCAGAGTCCCACTACCCGTAACTTGAGATGAGTATGTTGAGATTTAAGAGAAGGATGAAAGTGGACACAGAGTATAACATAGAAAAATACAATGGAAAATAATGTTCTTGCTTTCTTCTTAATTCCTAGAAATAGAGGGACCTGCCTTGTACTAGTATTCCAAGTAGCAGCTCAGCCTACTTTATTTGGCTCTGACTCTTCAAAATAATTGCTTCCATATGTAATTATTTTACCCATGAAACTGCCAAGCTTCTGATTTTTCTTTTGCTAAATACTGGCATATGCAACCAGTATATGCTATATAGCTACTAAATGTAATAAAATAACATGAAATCATTGTATTTTCTGATTCCACAATACATTTGGTTTTTTAAAATAATTTTAAATGAAGATTGCATTCAACAAATACAACTAATACAACTGCATGCTACAGAAATACATTTAAGGAATTAAACTTTTGAAAAAGTGCAGATAAAAAATTACTTCTACCTTCAGTTTCAGCAAGCATAATCAACATTAACAATGTATCACTGTTAAAATACAACCACACATTTATTCTTTATAAATCCATCTCTAGATCTTCATCTCTTCATATTAGTCAAAAAAGTCCAGTGAAAGTAAGAACATAAGTATTACAAACTATATTTATTACACCCAATTTGAATCCTTCCATTTATATATTGAATCCTCCCATTATATCTAGATTTCCATTTAAACAAATCCCCCCTTTCGTCTCTTCAGTCTAATCCCAATAAAAAAAGAAAAAAATGTAAGATTACAAAAAATAACCAACATCATCCAGTCCCAATCAAAGAAACTAATAAACATCATTAGAAATAGCAACCTATTATTTGTATACAAAAACTAAAAAGATAGTTTTACATATTAAATCTTGTACATTCAATTTGAATCATTCCTTTTATATTTATGTCCATTTCTATTTAAACAAATCCCCTCTTTCTCTTCTAAAGATCCCAATCCAAAAAATTTTGAACATCGTCAAAAACAGCAAACCATTATTTTAACTATGATTAAATAAATCAACTTTACTTTTTTTTTCTTATTCCCAGCAATCTTTAAACTCCAGAAATAAATTTCTAACTTATGCTTTATCATACAAGTAATCCTTGATTTACTATTCGGTCATGTGATCAGGATCTGGGTGCTTAGCAATTTGTTTGCACATATACCAAGTGCTCCACAATCATATGATCTCTACTTGTAATTTTCTCTGTTGACTTCCTTGGAAATCAAACATTGGCTGACTAAGTGAATGAAAGGATTGCCTTCCAGAAAGATTCAGCTCTATGAAGAGCTGAAATCCTTTGGTAGGCAGTTATTTTGCTCTATTCTCTTAACAGCCTCAGAGATCATAACTGCAATTGGGAGTGCAAGGATTATGATCATTGAGCAAAGGAGTCACATGACATGACTATCTGAAATACATATGGTGTTCTCAAGATCTCTCCTTGATCCACAGAGAATGTTTGGCAGTATGGATCCAGCATCTAGCTGTCTTCGACCATAATGCCTCCTGCTGATGGAACATCAGTTCAACATTTATCACTGGATGGTTCTCCCAGATTCCATAATACATTTTGGTGATATTCTAAAGTTGTACTTTCATAATAAACCTGAATGAGCTTCAAACAAAAGATGAAAGATGTCAATTATTCTAGTTACTCTTGCTCTTCACAGCAAATACCACCTGACCACGGCAAATACCACCTCTGATTGGCTGACTGCATAGCCATGCCCACCAAGCCACGGCCACAGAACCGGTAGTAAAAAAAATTGTATCTCACCACTGGTCGCAAGTGAGTAGTTCTATGGGCCTGTAGCTCTATAGGCCTGATGCTGGTCTGTCACGCAGCATCGCAAGTGTGTAGCTCTATGGGCCTGTAGCTATATGGATCCGTAGCTCTATGGGCCTGATACTGGTCTCTCATGCAGCGTTGCACATCAGAGGAAGCCCACTTGTGGAGTAATCAGCTCAGCACTATTTTTAGAGGACACAGACACCCTGAGATGTGCTAGGGCTATCTTACCCGCATAGTGTTTGTTCCCAAGTTTGGCTGAAATTGGTCGAGCCATTGAAGAGAGTATGTGGAACATACATACACACTGACATCCTTTTTTATATATATAGATAGAAGATAGATAGAAGAAAGCAATAACCCATTCTGTTGGAGATGTTTTAGTTTAGGTTCCTCTACACAATAGGTATATAGATTTAAGTATATACCTGACCCTTTTCTATGCCTTCCTGCAAAACTGTCATTTCTACTACCATACTAGTATCTTCTGTGTGTCATTAAAAAGGCTGCACTCTAGGCCCACTGAGCATGCTTAGTCTCACATGGGTTTCAGGAGAGATCTCTTAATATGGTTTAAATAACTTACTCAAACAAATTTTTAGGATTTCTTTAATTGAAATATTTGTAAATATTTATTGAGAAGTCAATATCCTTTGCATTCAAGAGCTCAAGACAACATGAATGACCCTCCCTCACATTTTTAGTAATTTCCTATATTATTTAGATCTTAATAATATAAATATTATGTATGTTTATTTAATAGTAAGTCTTACAGAATGAAGTGGAATTCATTACCTAATAAGTATGATCTGGATCCAGCCTGAGGAGAAGGACTGGAAATACTTAAAATTAAGACATTAAATATTAATATGCTCATATATCATGCCAGCTGTTGCCATACATATATGCTTCCTAGCAGTAGGTGCCTGGAAAAAAAAATAGATTTTGTTGATATTGGTTCCTTTCCAGTTACTCAATTTAACTTGTGTAATGTTCAATCATTGTAATGAACAATTAGCTAGTATAATTAAATTTCTATTTTCAGGACTATGAGTTTCTAATGTCTGAAAAACCATACAGTGTAAAAAATACAGTACTGTACTGAATTTTTTGCACATAATATTGCTCTGCATAAGCTTTCTCTTGTCATTTTACCATTAGAAAGCCTATAATTCTTTATCCACATATGGCAGTGTAATGTAAGAAATGTCTTTCATAGATGAGCACTTCTGGTCTTTCCATATGTTTAGTATCCTCCCTAATGATGTCAGCTTGCTAGCTTGCTTTGTCCCACTAATCTTTCTTCGCTGTGCTTAGTTTTGCCTTCTTCTGTGTTATGTCTCTTCCCTCTGTCCTTTCAAATTTGATCCCAGTGCATCAGGAGCATGCACCTTTTCTACTTCCAGAATACTATGGGGTTTTTGTTGTTGTTGTTGTTCTTCTTTTGGGGGGGGGGGTGTTACAAGGAGTTGTGCATTCAACAGATATTGTGAATTAGGAATTATAAAAGATTGTCACTTACACAGCATCTGTTTGAAAACCTGAAGTCAGGGCCCAAAGGTACGTGATTTCTGCTCAGCACAACACAGTTAAAAGTCAGACGACATTACGTTTTTTTGCAGACTATCACTGCTTTTAGAAATGATTAAGGAATGGTCAGTAAATTGAATTGTTTACTGGAGCCATAAACTGGAGTTTGTATTTATTTCCTTTAAACTACTTAAAATCCAGGAACATTTCCTTCTGGCAGTTTAGATAGATTCTAAGATTCATTGGTAAATCAAATAATTTTATTCTATATGAGCCATGCTCATTTTAAATAGAGTTTTGTCAGGTTGCAAATACATTTCTTACATAATTTTGTTTTGTTTTTTAATTTGTTTGAACTATGATGTAAGATGTTTTTGAAGACCAGAAGTAATCAGAATCTACCTTCCCAATATATCTTGTTTAAAAAGCATTGCATATTTGTGAATAAAATAAATAACTATATGATGATACTTTTCCCAGTTTTCACTCCAAATTGTTATAAACTATTTTACTGAGTACAGTATAAGAAAACAAATTTGATGTAAAGCAACTCTGAGCTTATACCCAGAATAAACAGTAGATCAATAAAATGCCTGTGGATTAATCAGTAGGAGTTACTTCCGTGTAAATATGTAAAAGATTTAAACAGAACATAAAAATAAAAAATGCCTGATATTCAGAATAGCCTACTTTTTTTTTTACATATTCTTTTCGCTCAGTATGTGCTAATTTCAATATTTACTTCCTTCTTCGTTAATATAACATTGCTCAACTAACAACAGAACTGCTTTCTCATAAATATTAGTCATGCTTTCTAATTGAAGAGCGGGCATGATGGCTCAGCGGTTAAAGATGCTGAGTTTGCAGTTGACAATCCAGATTTGAGACCTGAGAGCTATACAATGGGGTGAGCTCCCATTAATGCCCCAGCTCCTGCCTACCTAGCAGTTTGAAAGTATGCAAATGTGAGTAGATAAATAGGTACCATTTCGGTGGGAAGGTTACAGCGTTCCCTGCATCTCGGCATATAGTCATGCTGGCCATATGACCATGGAAATGTCTTTGGGCAATGCTGACTCCTCTGGCTAAGAAATGGCAATGAAAACGGCCCCCTAGAGCTGGGCATGAATGGACAAGGGAAACCTTTACCTTTACCTTTTCCACTTAAATCCTTGACAACTGATTCAGTTTTTCCCTGATTCAAATTTAAGGTATTGTGGAGAAATTGAAAGGTTTACTTATATAACAGGTCTGGAATAGTGTAGTATTATTGATTTTTGAGATATTGGTGTAAAATATTTTCATAATGTTAAGTGTTGCCAGGGATAGCCCAATTAACTTGGATAATACTTTCAGAGAAATAATACTCATCATTTCTAGGCATTTTAATGTGCCTGCATTGCCAGAAAGGTATTTTAGATATATTTCATCAACCACTGAATGAAATCAACCACATCAACCATTGAGAGCCTTTGATAGTTTAATGTGGTAATAGAATCTGTTAATCAAATTAACTTTTCTTCCTGGAACTGATGGAGTCATGGAACTTTGTTTTTATATATGAGATTATTGAATGCATCAGCATGGAAATTGGCAATACCTGGAGATAATAGAACTTGCAAAATGTCTGTGGGGATTCTCAGTCATCCAGGTCATAGTTGTCTCAATGATGCTTTTTTAAATGGTTTTTTTCCTTTTTTTCCCTTTTAAAAAAGCACCTTTGAGACAACTTGGTGAAATGTTTAAACTGATGTTTGGTTAAGGAAAAGATAATAGCTACATTTATTGATAACTGGAAACCCACTGTGGACTTTTTGTGAAAAGAAATGAACCTATAATTTATGGTTTTGATATCAAATAGGATAGATTATAGAAAGGAGTCAAATATAATTGTAATTATTGCTACTGAAGAAGATCAGAAGCTTCATTTTATTTTTCCTTATATTTTTTTTCTTATCTGCGCTTAGCTTTTGCTTTCTCTTTCTTTTTCTGTTTTTTCATTCTATTTCGGTTTTTGTTAGTTCTCGTTGTTAAAAGTATCAATTGTACAATGGACAAGATTGTACGATGGACTAGAATGGTTAACTAATGGTCTAGAAATTTAAACATGAATATTACTATAACTTCTCTCTTCATAAATATGGAAGAATTAAAAAAACTTATCAATAAAGTTGCTGACTCTTTTTCAGGTAATATTCAAGGAGCAACTATCGTTGATGCCTTAGATACACTGTATATCATGGAAATGAAAGAAGAATTCAAAGAAGCCAAAGAGTGGGTAGAAAAAAACCTTAATTTTAATGTGGTGAGTATTAACCTGTAATGTTGCTTCTGGGTACACAGTTTGCTGATATGACTGGAAGAATGTTCATTTGCCTACATTATTTATCATTCTTCTCAAAAGGCACAGGCAAGTTCTGATAAAACTGATAAAAAGGTAAAAAAATTAAATTGATTAGTTAAAAAGATTAAATAAGAAACTGAAAAACAAAATAATAGGCAATATGGGAATTTTCTCTCTATCCCGTCAGCCACCTCGCGCTTATCAGAACACCAGGCAGCCAGCAGAGCCAGGCTTAAGGCTTTTCCGGAAGTCCAGGCGTATGGAAGCCGATCTCACCTCCAATGGGAAAATATTCCAGAGGGTGGAGGCCACAGCCTTAGCTTCTCTTCTGACTCTGTGGATATTTGTTTATTTAGAATGTCAATTCCTTTCTGCTGCTTGAAATATAATATAATAGCTGATGACCCAGCTTTGCCTGGGTATTTATGCCTTGCTGCGACATGGTGGAAGCAGGGAATCCTGGAGCCTACAATTTCCAAAGATGTTTGCCCGATTTGCATGCCTTGCCTCTATTGGCTGGAGAACCTCCAATTTGCATGCATTATCTTATTGGCAGTTGCTGCCTGGGCAGCTCCAGAGGCCTCCGCACATGCTCAGTAGAGGTTAATGGCTACAGAGGTGTGGGGGTGTCCCCTTTGGCACCAATTTTGGGGGTGAGAGAAGCCCCAATGTGGTTCGTGACCCCCACAAGGAACCTCTCCGGAGCGTAAAGAACGTGTATGAAAAGTTCGGGCGTGATTGGTGCAGCGGTGGAGGAGCCTATTTGGGACATACCCACAAACATACACACCCACGCTCTGTTTTATAGATAGGTGATTGGATCATTTTTAAATGAAAAGGTACAAACTGCTTTAATTAGTGCCAGATTATACAGCTACTGTTCTGGAAACAGTATGTGAATGGGAAAGCAGAATATGAAAAATAATTGTGTTGACATGAGACCTGGCAGCAGCTATGGTCAGTTCAAAATTTCTAATCTCGCATATGTTTTAAGGAATCAGTATTGCCCACATATTTCAGAACACTTAAAATGGAAGAAAATCCTTCTCGCAGAAGGGAAGCAAGTGCTGACTTTCCTGATTTATTTCCTACATGATTTTTATGCAAAGATATTTTTGCCATTGTCATTATAAACGTAGAATTTATCATTACCTATTGTAAAATGATCTGAAATGGTATAGGGTCTCCTGCTTGAGCAGGGGGTTGGACTAGAAGACCTCCAAGGTCCCTTCCAGCTCTTTTCTTTGATTGATGACGATGACCCATAGTCTTCATACATTGTTTCATACAAACAAAAAGACATTCTATGAGGCCCCCTCAAAGAAAAAGACATGACTCGAGACAATAGGAGTGTCTCAATCAGAGCTATAAAAAAAAGAGCTTTGACTTCTGTTGCTAAACATCTTTCGGGGCTTAGACCTAACCTGTATGGAACTTTAGCATCTAAAGTCAGCTTGTTTGTTTTTCTGCACTCTTACATTCCTGCACTGCAATAAAGTGCACAGCTGCCATAAAGTACTCTAATCTGTTAGGTCTGACCTCCTGCACTTGTAATTACTGGCACAGGACAGGTTTGAACTGTCTGCAATTTATCATGGAGATGTCTTCAAATTATGGTAGATAGTTCACTGGTCATGTCAACTCATTGTACATGGCTGATGTGGAAAAAAACCACAAATTTCATGCTAGGCATTCCTTAAAAAAGAGATCAACAATAAAACTGCATTGTTAACACTGTAATACCCTTATACAAATACGTGTTGTATGTCTGTATCTGAAGCACTTTATACAGTCTGGTTGCCATAGTTAGAAAAAAGGATATAAGAAAACATACAAAAAAGCGCAACGAAAATCATCAGGGGTTCAAAATCTGCTATATGAAAAAAACCAAGAATGTCTTGGAATCTTTAACTTGAAAAAAAAACTGAGCAGGGAAAGGGCCATCTAATTAAGCTGATTCAAAGAAGTTTAGAATTGACGGGGAAAAGGTTATTCATACAGCACGTAACAAACCTATGGAATTCGTTATGGGAAAGTTGGTGATTACCATGTAATTACCTTTACATGGTGATTTAAATGGCTTTAAAAGGGCTTTTGATAAATTCATGGAGAATGGGTCTAGCCAGAGCTATTGTTATTGAAGATACAGTGCTAATTCTCAGCAAATACCCCCAATTACTGGTTCCTGGGAAAGTGATGGGAGGTGGGTGTGTCTACTACTTGAGAAACAGCCCAGAAGCATCTTGTTGGTCAATGTGAGAAATAAAAACAGAAATAAAGTGAACCATGACCTGACTAAGAGCTGTTTATATGTACAGGTCAGAAATAAACCAACGTGCAATATTTAAGCAGTGAGTCTAGAGTTAAGGCTCTTCAAGTTGCAATAAATGCATTTTTTCAAACAAAACAAAATATGACACTGAGATATAATTTATTGTGAGCAGTACATCAAAACCAGAGGTGCTATTCAGCCAGTTCCGACAGGTTCCAGAGAACTGGTAGCGATAATTAAACTGGCAAATACTACCTCTGAATGGCTGACCGCGGCAAATACCACCTCTGGCCTACCGCATAGACACGCCCACCAAGCCACGCCCACAGAACCGGTAGTAAAAAAAATTGAATCCCACCACTGATCAAAACCTTTGTTTGGAATAGCTTTCTACAAATATAAGTGAGGATTTATTTGAGAAGCAGAAGTTGGCAATTCTGAAAACAATTTCATTAAATGTGTGCTATTCTAAAGCATAGTGATAATTGTTTTCAAACTCTGATATGAGTAAAAATAGCATAATTTTCAATTAAGTACACATTGATTTCTTAAAATTGCTGTTGGCAGCCCCATGTCTGGTATTACACATTATATTTATTTATTATTTTGATGTATATTCTAAGACTCCAACCCAGAGCATTCACAATGCCTAACAACAACAGAAACAGTTAAAACAGCAGCCAGTATAATCATTAACCTCAGAACAATCATTCAGCTCAAAAGAATCCTGAGGGACTCAATAATTCAACTGCTATGAGGAAACAGCCATCTAAATAGAAGTGGAAGCACTCTAATACAGTGACCCCCTCATCCTAACTCCAAAAGCCTATCCAGAAGAATACTATCATTGATGGAATCAAAAGCTGCTGATAAGTTCAGAAGAACTAACAGGGATGCCCTCCCCCTAGGTTGGGTTAGGTTAGGTTGGGTCTTTTATAGCACAGGTGATCCCACAGAGTAGGAGTGGGCAATTAATTTTCCCAAGGGACCACTTAAGAAACTGAGACTGTTCTGGAGGGCTGCCCCCACCCCACCCCCCATCTCTGCCTCTCCCCAGACAGGGATAGTCAAAGACCAGCTGTGGACTGTAAAATGCCCAAGTCTGCTATAGGGCAACCAAAATAGTTTCTGTCCCATAACTAGACTTCAACCCACATTGAAAAAGATCTAGAAAATGTATCTCATCCAAGAGAGCCTGGAGTTGATCGGCCACTGATAAGGAAGAAAGAAGGAAGAGCATATTAGCCACTAGCATATTAGCCAATTAGAGTTGTTTTCATCCTCTGGGACCACATTTGGTTTCTTCAGAAATGGCCTGAGAATTGCCTCTTTTGAAAAGACTGCACTACTTCCTGCTTTGCTGAGGCATTTATAACTTTTGGCGTTCACCCAACAGCCCCTCCCTATTAAATTAAATAAGATGAGAAGGGCAGGGATTGAGTACATGGCGGTATTTCAAACACTTCAATTCAACAATTGAAACTCATACAATAAAATAGAACAGAGTGGTGCTCTGGACACTTCCGCTTCTGGAGTTGCTTTAAGTGCAGAGACTGTGTGCTGTATGTTAAATTGGAATCAAGAATAGGGAGCTGGCATTGAACACAATTCTTTTACCACGATTAATATTAAAATTCTATTACTCTAATGTTTTATATCGTACTTTTTTGTATACATTGTTTACATAATAATACATAATAATTTATGTATGCAAATGTATTCCTTAAATTTTTGAACATGTTACTTATGTTAGATTCTACCCAAACGTGTTAGTCTGGAGAGAGAATATATATTCTGCTTTCACCTACTTCTTAAGATCCAAAGCATTCCATTTCTGTGATTTTCTTCATTATTAATAGGTATGGCCATCTGACTGAGTATTCATTAGATTCCTCCTCTTTTTTTTTTTTTTTACACTACTAACCTAAACTTACCCTCTTCTCATATAGATTTTCTAGGTATAAAGCAGATTTTTTTTTCACCCACATGGTTTCCCATGGCCCTCCTGATGGGTTTGAGGATAACTATGCTAAAGATAAAAGTTTTCATATCAGCCCTGGTTGCTATATTTTTTCTATGGGTCTGAGCAAACTGTAGAATATATTGTGCCAGAATTGAGATTGGTACAATTATTATTAGTTTCAGGAAATCTGCTAAAATGTTGATTTGGAGGTAAAATTTAATATGGTAGTATCTTCATATGGTTCCCTAATTCATTTCAATACTCATAATCATTTAACCTATGATAAAGAGTAGTAACATCTAATTATCTTTTAGAGGAGGAGGAATTGTTTTCCATAATTTTCTTGAGGATTATATTAAATTATACAGTATACAAAAATTTTCAAAGTGCAGAGAAAAATCAAAACAAAAGAAGTAAAAAAGAAAAATAAATTCTCAGCAAGAATAATCAATATTAACAATTTCACCGTGCCTTAAAATATAACCAAATATTTCCATACTTCACTCCTTTTTCTATAAGCCCATCTCTATATATTCAGGTCTCATTATAAATCAAGAAAAGTACAGAAAAGATTATCAGAAATAAAAAATATTTGTATCTCAATTTCCATTTAAGCAAATTCTCCCTAATCCCTCTCTGCAAATAGGCAAAGTCCAGTCCTAATTAAAAACAAACATAACAAACATCCAGTCCCAATCAAAAAAGCATTAAACATCATAAGAAATAGTAACCATTATTTATGTATAAAAAATAACATATTACAAATAAATCCATTGCAACAAATTAAACATTACCTAAAGCCGTGATAGCGAACCTATGGCACACGTGCCCAAAATGGCATGCGGAGCCATGTTGCCCGGCATGCCAGCCATCAGCCAGCCCAGGTCCACTGCGCATGCACGCGCGACCCCGGGTTTTTAGCTGGAAAATAGGAAACACGGCTGTTTTTTGCACTTTTTTCAGCTAAAAATGGGTGGGGGGGCACGTGCATGCGCGATGGGGTAGGGGGTGCGACCCCGCCTGTTTTTAGCTGAAAAAAGTGTGAAAAAATAGCTGTTTTTTCTGCTTTTTTTAGCTAAAAATCCGGGGCGCATGCGCAGAGGGGAGGGGGCACATTGCATTGTGGGTGGTGGCACATGGGAGTACGCGCCTGCGTGCGCGCAATTTTGGCACATGAACCTAAAAAGGTTCGACACCACTGACCTAAAGTAATATAGCAATAGCAATAGCACTGTATTTATATACCGCCTGTCAGGGCTTGCAACCCCATTGGTTTACAATGTCAGCATATTGCCCCCCCAACAATCTGGGTTCTCATTTTACCTACCTCAGAAGGATGGAAGGCTGAGTCAACCTTGGAGCTGGTGGGA
>JANHJO010000163.1:155676-170600 GCA_032468235.1 Pseudoxyrhopus heterurus
ATATAAAATAAATATTTTTAAGTAACTTCACTTAAAAATTTAACCTTTTCTGTAAATGACAATGTTATAGAGAAGCAACTTTTTAAATATCAGGCAAATTAAAACAATTTTATTTTTATACTGAAGATGGTTCAGGTTGTTGGAAGATATTTAGGTTTAGTTCATATCTCTAAATAAATCAATTTAATCAATTGGGCTATTGCTTATTAAACAGTTGAATCAAAACACCTAAAGCCAGTCTCCAAAGGAATATTGCATTGACAAAGCAGTTCTGACCAATCTTCTCTTTACTGTGGCAGCTACTCCATTACATGCAGTGCTTTTGAAGTGCCTCATGCTTTAGAAATGGGAAAGGGGAGGTTTGAGAAGCGGGTTTCCTGATCACCCATTATGCAGTGAAAATGAATTAGGATTTTTTTGTCCCAATGTGTCAATATTTTACATTTACCACACATTTCTTTTTATTTGACATTCTATTTGTAAATCCTTTTGTTGCAAGACTAACTTGATTTAACTAGGCCAGCTCACTCATCATTCTGAACTCCAAATCATTTTTTTAACAAGTTCCTTGTTCAACTAATAAGATCAAACTCTTTCTTGGAAACTTCAACAAAACCCACTGATTCTGTTTGCTTTTCTTAAGTAAATCTAATTGAAAAATCCATAAGATCTCTTTTCCTATCCCACATCTAAATCTACTCAGAAACCTTTGCTTAAGGGCTTTGTCATACATTTTGGGCTGGGTTGGGCAGATAAGGTTTTGAAAGTTCAAATTCCCTTGACTGGGTTCACATACCACAGTACACCATGTTATTTTAGCCATGTTCCTTGAATGAATTATAATTGCTAAATTCAAACATTATGGCTTACTATAATGTATGACTTAACTATTGTTTGCCAAATCATCCCTGCCTAAACACTTGTTAATGCATACAAAGCTAATTCAAAGGTTTTTGAGACATTGATTTCTTTTGTCTAAGTTGTATTAATTCTTCTACAACAACAATTGCATTCTATGTTCATTAATCATGTTTTTTCATACTTCGTCTGGATTAGAGATAAACTGAGCCATCTATTACAAAATGGGCAATCCTCCAATTCATTTTAACAGTGTTATTTTAGTGCTTTCAATTATGTGAAAAATATTTAGATACCTATATTGTAATTATTTATTGTAGATTAATAAGTTTTTTTAACAATTCTAGTCCATAGAAACCCATCTAATCAGGAAATCCAGCAATGGGTTAATGTACATTGCTGAGTGGAAAGGTGGCCTCCTTGAACACAAAATGGGTCATCTCACTTGTTTTGCTGGAGGGATGTTTGTTCTGGGTGCAGATGGAGCACCAGCTGATCAAACTGGACATCACATTGAACTTGGAGCTGAAATTGCCCGCACATGTCATGAATCTTATGATCGTACAGGTAATTATAAATAGTTGAATGCTGTTGTTCTGACTTTAAAATGTTGCTTATTCCTGTACTTGAATGTGGGGCAATGTATTTGGGGCTTTTTCCAATCAAACTGATATCAATTGTGTAGGACATTTTTATTACATGTAATTCCTACTTTTACATATTACAGAGTTAGAAATGTCCTTAGAAAGTTTTCCATCTGTAACCTACTTTATGTTTGTAGGGGAAGTAGTTGGATTGCTTATAACAGAAATGAAAATATATGGCCCTACAGATTTGCTGAGTTACAGCTCCAGTAATCCAAGCTAGCATGAGCAATGTTGAGAGAGCTTTAATTGGATAACATCTAGACATCCAAATGTTACCCTCTCTTGCCTGTGACAGTGTTCTCCTTTGGCATTAACAGTCTGATGTAAAGATTAGTATTAAAAAAAATTCCAGGATGCTGCCTAAAAATACTTCATTAATATATTCAGAAACAGAGTAACATTATGTAGCAGGGAAATTGAATAATTTTCTTAAATAGCTAATCCTATTCCTATACATTGAAACTTAAAGGGAGACACTCCACAACTTCTGGAATCTTGGTAGGTCAGAGTAGCCAGAGTAAGAGGTGGAGGAATTTTTTTGCCCTTCCCATTCTGATTGTTTTTCTTTTAAATTCTTCTCGGAGTTAATGGGCAAGAAAATATCGGACTAAGAATTTGGGAGCGTATCACCAGACGTCTGGCAATTTAGGTATCAGTCCATAGAACTTAATGAAAGTGAACCCAACTCCTTTATTGTGTAATATATTGTCACAAAGCTGTTCTCCATCAATGGTACAATGTACCCGTATAATCTTTTCCAGCCAGAATTTTAAGTAACAATAGCAAACTTAGTAATAGCTTCAACATACTGAGTGCATAAACTACTTTCAGAAATAAGGGAAAAGCTATCAAGTTCTCTCACTCATTCTGAAATGCTAAAAAAGTGTGCAGTATGAAACCTAGGTTTGCTGCTGTTGAAATATAGCAGATGTTAGGCAATTTCACAAGCATCAATAAAATAAACACATCTCCAAGTCCATGTGCTTGAACATGCAAACATTCATGACAGTAGGCATGCATGATATATTTTAACGCCATATATTTAAACATTTTGGTTTGTTTAATTTGGGCGGAGGTCTGCAAATGCCATGTTGGGTTGTTGTGAATTCTATGTTACCAGCTCTGGCCCTACAGCTGTCACATACTTTATTTTTTTTAAAAAATAATAAAGTAATGCAATGTATTCTCCAGAATTTTTTGTTATGTTTTTATATCTGAGTTTAATTTTCCTCATTTTTGTTTGTTTGAATAGTTGTGTTAAACTTAAAAGAAATTGATTAAACAAAATATGTTTTGAATACAATAAAACAATGTTTAGGAACATTTCATGGCTTTAGACACCCTTATACAATTTTGTGAAGTATTCCAGCTAAACATTTTGCTGGATAAAACCCTACCACTAGAAAAAGTATTCAAGATCGCTTCAAACATTGTTTTTTCTTATATTTGGATATTTCTCAGCTATTAAGTGCCATTAAGTGCACAAACGTCACACAATTCCCTATCATGTTGAGGCAAGAATCCCATTAAAGCTACTGTATAATGTAACACTTAACAGGGGTCCTCCTCTTCAAACTAAGTCGAACAGCTCTACCCACTTTTCATCATTTCTCTGCCTGCTGTGACCCTTCAGATTCCAACACTGTTGAGTGGCTAACAAATGTTTACCAACCTCTTTGTACAGCAGGAGAATCCTGTAATTTGGAGTTCAAAATTATAACATATATAGTAATAAATTCACATATAATTCACATATGTTAAGATCACGGTTCTTTACTAACAGTTTTGAAAGGGCTTCATTCCAGCACTGATAAAGCTGAATACTTTAATATTGTGTGTAGGCATGAAATTGGGGCCAGAAGCTTTCCGATTTGATGGTGGAGTTGAGGCAATTGCTACCAGACAGAATGAAAAATATTACATCTTACGACCTGAAGTTATAGAAACTTATATGTATATGTGGCGATTCACTCATGACCCCAAGTACCGGCAGTGGGGTTGGGAAGCTGTAGAGGTGAGACATTTAAATTATTTCTTTGAAGTATCTTATAATTTATATTTGCCATTTTAAAGAATTATTTGAATTCAGTTCATGCAGCAATATACTGTTTTTAAATGGATTGGAAATATAATTGGTAGGCTGTGATTTATCTGGGGTGCATAAAAGTCATTTGAGAGCTTTCAACCATTTTCATTTTTTTATATCTATTGTTTGAGAAAAAAGAAAGAAAATGATACTTAATCTATTATATTTAAAATATAATTAGCCATAGCTAATAACATTTTCATTTTTAATTTCTTTTTTTTTCTGTTTTTATCTTTAAAATCCAATAAAGTCAAAGGAACAAGATAGGAAAAGAAACATTTGATTAATACAAGGTTTTCCCCCTAGTATTTGTAATCTCCAGACATTTCAATACTCCAAACAGTTTTAACTATTATTGATATAAGATGTCTAGACACGATGATCAAGACAACTGAGTATAAACAGAACCCTTCATATCTAACAGAATTAAAATATCAAATGAATCTTCACCCTTTTTCATCTTGAAGTATAACCAGGATTTAAAGCTTCACAATTCCCCAAGAGGGATTATGGTCACTTTCTTGATCAGCATCAGTGTGGGGTTTGTGGCTATAATTTCTTTTTCCAGTTATTGCAATGGAGCCTGCTATGAAAAAATAGCTCCTCCTAGCCATCTGTCAGTTTGCTCATCCCAATCCCAGTTAGAATTGTACCCATTATTATCTTAATTATTTATGTATGTTTATAGTTTCACTTAAATTAATGCTACAGCTTGTTCTACTAAAATGTATGCTTGATCAAAAGTGGAATAAAATTACCAATTTAAAAGGATAAAACAGATATGAGAATAAACACTTATCATGGTGTCTAAATAATGCAGTATAAAATATGCATAAATTAAGATCTGCAGGGCAAAAGGTACTTGATGGAAACAATATGGGCAAAGCACTATTATTCATTAAACATGAAATTTGGTCAACTTTATTTTTATTGTTGTTGATGATCATTATCATCATCATCACAAAGTCAGCCAGAAGTTCAGACTGGGTTTGACATTTTTGTTTACCTATCAAGTCCTTACCAAGGACCTGGGATAGGCAGATGTGGATGTTCGACAGTATTTCAGATATCATCGCAGGATGGAAGCTGTTCCCAGTAAAGCCGCCTTCTGCAATTGACTGATGGCGAATTTGTCAGTGCCAATGATGTTCAAGTGATGCTCCAGTTGTTTTTTATTATTGTTGTTGTTGTTTATTCAAACAAATCAGGTTTCTGAATTAGAAAAAGGCTATTCCTTTGTTGCAATAAAAATAATGTGAGTTGTAGTAAGATTCTTACATTAATTTGACTCCAAATTTCAGTTCAGCATGACTGAGTTATTTTATGCAGAATATACTATTGTTCTGATAATTGCTTTAAATTTAAAATTATGAAGCAGTATTATAATGCAAATTACCCTACAATGTTTTGCTTTGAAAAAGATACTAAAATATCCTATTTTTCTTTTTTAAAATTCAGGCATTGGAAAAATATTGCAGAGTAGATGGTGGCTATTCTGGCCTTAGGGATGTTTACAGCAATCGTAAAAGCCATGATGATGTGCAACAGAGTTTCTTCCTTTCAGAAACGCTCAAGTAAGTAATTGAACAGATATTTAAATGAGTTATTAATTAATATTTGCTGAGTTGAAGTAGTAAGTAGCTGAAACTAGCCCTGTGCAAAGCAAATATACACTTGCTTTAACAAAGTAAGGTGGGTTGAAGAGGGGATCTGATTTATTTCAACGCAGCAGAGGTCATCCTGAATCTCCTTGATGAAACATATTGGATCATCTTGAATCACTGGGCAACCAGTGCTATGGCAGAAGGCTTCTGCCAACCTTCTTGCCTAGGACTAGCTGAATTGCTTCTGGGCTGGGTGGCTTTGGATTATCTGTGATGTTTTTTGAAGCTACCCAGCCTGGAAAATATTTGACCTGAAGATCTGTTTGAAGCTATGCATAGCTTCATATGAAACTATCTGCAGAAACAAAGAGAGTATTGAAGAGTTAGAGATGGCAACTGGGGAATCAGGAGAAACAGAGCATCAAATCCTAAACTAACAGAAAGAAGCAGGGCAGCAGGTTAGTCCTGTGACCCTGGAAGCAAGAAAATGTCTTAAGCACTGTTACCTGTGTCTCATCAGATGTCAGATATTGGTGTAATTGAGAAGAACTGAGATCTGCCTTTTCAACCATGAACATTTTAATAACTTTAAAAAGCTTCTCTTTTTTAATTTTAATATTGTCCCTTGGGGAAAAGTGGAAAAATATAAAATTACTAAGAACATATATAGTCCTTGATTCATGACTAGTTGTTGTTTAGTGATCATTCGAAACCCATAAAGTACTTCCAGCTGCATAAAATGTTGCACACATACCCTGCAGTTGGGTGACTATGTTTCAAACACTTGACTCACATTTACAACAGCTTCCTGCAGTCACATGTCTGCAATTTTTTTCCTGTGTTTCTGGTACTTTTTGCCACTTTCTGGGGAAAAAAATCCATTCAAGAGAATGGACTCAGATTTACACTATGTGATTTGCTTATTGACTACATGATTCAGACTTATGGCTGCATGATTCACTTAACAACCACCTTAAAAACAATTGTAAAATTAGGTCCTATCACATGGGTGCCTCGAGTTACAACCATTATGAATTATGACTGAAATTCTGGTCCCAATTGGAATCATAAATCGAAGATTACCTGTATGTTCCTGAACAGATTCAATATATAAAAATACAATTTATGAAATGTAACCAGATTGTTTTTAAGTTGAATAGCTGATATATTTCTGGTGGAAGTTTGGATACTTCTCAATGAAATATTTAGCAAATTCCTAATATAATAAATTTTCAGTATATATAAAATAAATATGCTACATGTACTTGTACTCGTAAGAGCCTTGAGTGGTGCAGAAAGTAAGAACGCTGTACTTAAGTAATTAAGTATTCAGCTCCCAGCTGCCTGCAATTTAGCAGTTCGAATCCCACCAGGCTCAAGGTCGACTCAGCCTTCCATTCTTACGAGGTAGGTAAAATGAGAACCCAGATTGTTGGGGGCAATATGCTGACATTGTAAACCACTTAGAGAGGCTTTACTGGTAGGCGGTATATAAATACAGTGCTATTGCTATTTCTAGTTTTATAATGTATTAATAATGCATTTTGTTGTTCTTTACTAGGTATTTATATTTATTATTCTCTGAAGATGATATTCTTCCATTTGAACATTGGGTCTTTAATACGGAGGCACACCCTCTCCCAATTATTAAAAGAGGAAAAGAGGAAAAAGAAAGCAAATAAAGCTGTTTGAATTTTATTTGGGCATATTATATGGCTGTTAATGTTCTAGCTGGCATTTTTTTAGTTTTAAACTGGGTCCTGTTTCATGTTTTGTTTGTTTCTTGTTTCATTTGTTTGTTTTTGTTTTTGCAGTCTGCTATCAACCTGGCAATTTTTTCTCAAGGGACCTAATATTATTAATTTTAATTATTAATATTTATGTTTTCCCAGAATGTAACGTGCCATCTCTAGTTTTTGTTGACCGTCATTATAATGAGTACTTGGTCAAACAGAATGCAGAATTCATAGTGTTACTTACTTTTTACTTTATGTTTAGACTGCAAAATTGTTTTCTCCTCTGTGAGGAGATGTCTGCTTTAAGCTGTAATACTTTGCTGTGTTGCAAAAAGCCATAAAGAATTAAGTACGAAGAGCTTTTTTCTTTTTAAATCTGCTCCAGTGGGATTTGTCTGATCAGTGGAGACAAATCTAACTGTGACAGCCTCTTCTTATGCGGGTCTATCATTAATTGGTAATCAGAATACTTAGAAAGATGTACTATTCATATAAACCAGATATAGTTTTATCTTTATCTGTATATACCATTACATTGAACTGTGGCTTGTCTTAAAAGCCTGGATTATGAAATCTTTTTCACATATTTACATATCAAGCCTAACCATAGATAATTTCTTTGCCCATCTATTTCTTTGTCTCTGAATTTATTTCATAAACAACTGTGAAATTGGGTTGACATTTGGACATGGCTTCACAGATACCCTTTGAGACTGCACAGTTCTCAAAGCCTGTCTTGAAAATAGAGCTTCAGCAGTATTTTCACCAAAAGGAAAAATCTGTTTCCTGTAAAACTTCAGTTGTTATGCAAGATGAACTAAATCTAAGGTGTGATATCCTTTTTGTGCTTTGAAATTTATCCTATTCAGAGATTGGTTAGTCCAATTCTATAACTCTGTTGTTGCTATTTCCAACATTCCATTAGCTTTTTCTTCCACTTGACAGATATTGGGCACAATGACGTGGAAAGAGGAGGATAATATACCTCAGAGGTACCATGTTTTAGAAGTTCACACTGTGGCTCTAATTCTCTTTTGAAAGAATTGATCACAGTACTTTAATGCTTTACTGCAGGGGGCGGGGGAACCTAAACTGTTCCCTACTTTATCAAAGTGATAATGTTGACTGGGTTTTTTTTGTTTTTTGTTTAGTTTTGTTATGGAATGGTTCTTTTTCCTGTTTACATTTGGGATGCTTCTGTAAATATAGTTTTAATAAGCAACATTAAACAATGTGAGTAGGGATGAACTTTATATGATACAATATAGCAAAATTTTGTTGAAAAGAAAGCTGGGGATTGATGTACAACAGAAGGGAACCTGTTGTGGTAGCCTTTCTTATTATGTAGCTTTTAAAACTGAATTTTGGCTATCCTCTAGTCCTAAAAGTTCCATTGCAGTCCTAAAAATTGTATTTATTATACAGTGATACATCCTCCTACCTGGACACTCAAATCAGTTTACACCGTTACTGCAAGTACGTTTATGCTATCAAATTTAGCTATCTAAGTTTTGAGCCAAGGTAAGAGGACTAATCATAAAAATTGCATAAACTTACTCCCTGATCCACAGACAACCTGATGATACATAATGTTGTGAGTGTCTGCAGTGATGTGAGGCTTTTCAAAACTTGCTACACCTCAGTACAAATAGTTTTCTCTGCACTGTGTCTTAGTCATGCTACAATGCTGCTGCAACCTCACAATTTCATTTATGAACCCTATGGATGATCATATTGTGCTGGGTTTTAAGTTTGGCTATAATGATGATCTGGTAGTCTGAATAGGGAGAACCACAAGCAATAATTCCCTTTCATGCCCCTCCCTACCCTCCCAATTTTACCTGAATCTTTTTCTGCGACTCTCTGTGCCCGTTTGCATATTAAGTTTCATATACCCTCCAAATCTTAAAAACTATTCTGAAAATCAAACATGGCAACTGAAAAATCAGCAAGTAAAATTATTGGAGGAACAAGGACATTCATGTATATTTGGAACAGGACTGTTGCAGCTAGCAAATCATTATTATATTAAGACATTTTTCTACAAATGATGTCATTTCTTGATTATATAGAACATAAGCATGCATATAATTTTGAGTATCAAATTGAAAAAAATGCTTCTCATTTGTTGGGCTCTTGTATTTTCTGTTTGGTTCTTTACATCCTGAAGTATCTTCACATTAAGTTTTTCAAATGCTGATTTACAGAAAAGCAAATACAATTTCTATCATGGAACACTGAGGGAAATTAATTTCTACTTTATTTCTAGATTTAATGCCAATAGATGTGACTTGGGGAAAAACATTACAAATTATATCACAACTCATTTTTATATAGGGACAGTTGATTTTCTTACCATAATAATGGAATAAGTAGTAAAGTTTGTTTTGGGTTACAGTAAGTATTATAACATAAAATTGATTACCAAATAACATTAACCTCTTTTATCAGCAAAGAAGGATAGCTTTTGTTCAGCATGTTAACTAGTAAGACATATATGCAGTATATAATTACATAGAGTGAGAATACTGCTATACAGGATTTATTATTAATATTCATCCTGTAACAAATCTACTGGTATTGATTGACCAAAATACTTTTAAAGTTAATGCACTTTCTGAAAGTAAGTATAATATGGCAGCAATCATTTGTGTAGCTAATAATGTGCAATATTATCAGTTCAAAGCCATCACATTTTTTTAAAAAAAATTATGTAGCAGTTTTAATGTAAAAGTACAGTTGATTTCCATTTCTTAATCTTTATTGTTCCAACTAAAGTGCCATTTTTACTTTCTTTGGGAGCCACCATTGATGGTAAAAGTCTGTTACGGCCTCTAACCTTGAAATCCTTTCCCAAAAACACACTGTAAGTTATTATTCCTCCTTATGACGCTGTGCACTGCCATGACTTGCCTTGCATCATCCCACAGATGATAGTTAAATTCTTAGTCCTGTTCAAGACCTTTTGAAGAATGCATTTTGTTAAAACTTTTTAATTTCCTAAGAGTAAACTCATAAAACTAAAAGTGGTTACCTGGTATGACTATCTCTGATGCAGTACTTCATGCTTGTTTGTTTTGTCAGTTGTTCTCCAAGACTCTACTGTTTAGTAGGACCATCAGTAGTCCTTTATTGTACCAGTCCACTGTTTATCTTCCATATACAGTATATCATGAACATATCATGAATCATTTCCTCACTGTTATGTTTACATGAAGACATTTGGAATAGCAAATAATTTGTTCCCCTTTTTAAGGTTTTGCTTAAAAAGGTGTGATTTTTTTTTGTTCTTTTGTTCTTTTGTTTTGGTTAATATAATAATTGTTCCAAGACTGTATATCATTGGACTCAAATATCCTTCACAGAAATGCTGTGTTAGGCATTCAGCAATCCAGTTCCAATACTATACCAGCTTGTTCCCAAAAAAACGTGCCAGTCTTAAAAAAAAAATACAAGGGAATTATTTCACTTATTCTTTCTAATCATTATATTTAGTTTCTGAAGCTGATATTGGCTCATATATGGCATTTCCCCTCCTCTCTTTTCGGTGCCAGTCCTCCAATGTATACTGCATCAAGGTGCCATTTGGGGTAAATTGGACTCTGACCTGCTCACATGTAACCTTAAGCTATAATAATCTAATTTCGAGTTCCTGTATTGGGTGAACTTAACCATTGTGATTTATTTAATAAATCATAGGCCAGTGATCCATGGCTTAATTTAATGCCTGTGAAGTTAATATTTTCCTGTAGTCATCTTTGTCTGCTTCTATAAATTGAATGAAAAAATGAACATTTTAAAAATTATACCCACCCCCCTTTCCATCCTTCAGAGGCAATTAATTGCGCATAATCTCCTCAAAACGCAGTGACTCAAATCTTTTTATCAATTTCATATTTCTTTTTAAAGGGAGTTGTAATTTTCTCATGGGGGTTATTATTTAAAAGAGCACAACGTTTCTATAGTTCTATAACTTAGAGGTAATCAGGTTGTATGTACAAGCTGCACTAATGTATCTTTTTTGTAAAGTGATGTAAGTAGACAAGAAGATTGTATATCCCTTAGAATTGCTAAGTATAAAAGAAATATTGTTTTATATCTTCAAAATGGCAAAGTCGAGTTTTACAGAAAACTGCCAAAGTATAAAGTTTCAGATTGATTGCCATTTTAAAAGTTACTGCTAAAACCCTAAAATTATTTACAATGGTGTGAATAGCTTCAATTATCTTTTTTAGAATTTACTAGCAACGTCACACAAGCAACTTTGGGATTCCCTTTTATCCTTCCAGAAATGACTGAATTAATGCTGATCACTATGTATATAGTTTAACAATAAAGTAACTCTATTTTTTTTAAGTGTCTTTTCCAGATTAGACAGCATCTAAATTGCCATTGCTTTTTAGCAAAAAAGCAAACTCAACCACATTGATATGCCCAGTGTGGCTGTTCAAATACTTAATTTACAAAACCCTGGAAATTCTTAATTTAAGTGCCATGTGTGTTGTATGACAGCTTTATAATCCGAAATGACACTTTGTTAGTAAAGTGAACTAATCATGCAGTCATTTTGTTACAATGTTTTTGTTTGTGCATATTCCACTTAGTCTTTTTCCACCTTTATAGAAATATCTGGTTACAAGAGATCAAAATGCTTAATTTTTAAGAACTATATTTGTAAAAAAAATCAATTGTGAATAAAGTCTTTTAATAAATGCTTTCGTTTGGCAAAGTGTGTTCGTGTATGTATGGTTATTGAAGAGGCACAAATAATAAATCTGCAATAAATGGAGGAAGATCTGGACAGATTACATGGAAGATAATGTGTCTGGTGTGAAAGACCTATTTTGGCACTAGATAAGGGTCAAGTGAATTTAAGCGAGCTTGGGCTTAGTTTTGTGACTACATAGAAACTCTAGGCTGATTCCTTGTTTGACTCCACCCCTCCAGGTTCTGCCACTCCTCCTACACTACGGGTGTCAAACTCATGGCATCACGTTGCCGTCACATGACGTATTGTGATGTATTTTCCCTTTGTGGAGTTGGGTTGGGTATGGCCTGCATGTCACAGTTCTGATCCACAGGCTGCCAGTTTGACATCTCTGTCCTACACAAAACTAAGTTTGCTGGTTGATTGTTTTACTAGAATACATGAAAATGAACATATAAACTTCCTAATCCATGTCAGGCAGTCAACAATGTACAACAAATACTGTAAATAAATATATTTCACTGCATTCATCCAGAATCTAAGAATAGATTTTCTCAAACATACTATCTGAAAAATTTCATTTCACAATTTATATCCAGAATATGTATTGTATTTTTGAACTATTTAATCCAGGGCTGCCAAACTTCCACCCTGCGGGCTGGATCGTCACATGCTGGCCATGCCTTTGCGAAGGGGGAAAAAGTCCTGATATACCACATGATGCTGCTGTGACAATGTGAATTTGACACCCCTGATTTAATCACTCTGGGATTAAATTACCTTACATGAACGTGTAACTGTAAGCCACCCAGAGTTACCCTATGGTAAGATGGATGACCAATAAAATTTTACCTAAACTATCTAAGAATGGTTAGAGTTAATCCTATTGTGTAGAGTGCAGACTACTTAGTACTACAGAAAGATGGAGTTAGATTTATCTGATAATAGCATTTTAAGATAAATTGGTAAAGCAGTCAGTGCAAGCTTAAATGGACTCCGGAGGATGGTGGAGGACAGGAGGGCCTGGAGGAACATTGTCCATGGGGTCGCGATGGGTCGGACACAACTTCACAACTAACAACAACAAGATAAATTGGAATGACCAGGATATTTAATAAAAAGCAGAAATAATAACTCCTGGTATGCTCCTGTGTAGAAGGGTCAATAGAGCATAACATGTTCCATTGCTTCAATAATATCCTCATCGCATGGGCACAGTTTTTTAGGAGGGGATTTCTCCCTTTCGTAACATCTATTGGAACGGCATTGAATCTGGCTAAAGAAAGGGTGTTTCTGAAATTTGGGATTATTATGCAGCTGAGATATATGGCTGGTTGGAGAGAATGTTTGGAGTGGCTCAAGAAGGTATTTCTGGGAAGACTGAGAAATCAACTTGCAGCTGTAAATCAGTGGCCCATTGTCTGAATTTAGTTAGAGCATGTTCCTAGCCCATCAAGGTGAAGGTTGGCTATGAATAACCATAGAGTTGCAGTTTAGATTGTATTGTCTGGCTCCAGAAACACTGGAAGCCGTCAGTCGTTGGAGATGTCAGACCAACTAGAAAGAAAAGAATGTTAAGTCAGTGGGAGAAGATGTGAATCCAGGCAGATGTTTCAATTTTGAGAAGGCCAACTTCACAGCAAAGATCTGTACTCAAAATATAGGGAGGTGGTTGAAAGCTAGTTCTCAGAAATTTGGACTGACGTTTTTCCAAGAAAAGGAATGTCCTGTAGGGATCCAACTGAGCTCCAAAAAGAGTCTTAGCTGAGAAGACTTTAATCACTGCAGGTATATGGGCAGCTGAACGCCCAGATACTGGCAGTTACATTTATTTATTTATTTGTCAAGATATATATAAACATAAACATGAACGAAAAAGTATATATAAATAAATAAAAAGAACAGTAGGACAAGGACAGTAGGCACGCTGGTGCACTTATACACATTCCCTTTACGGACCTTAGGAAAGGGGTGAGGTCCACAGTGGACAGTAAAAGGTTGAAGCTGTGAGGGTTTGAGGCTGTAACAACAGAGACGGGTAGATTGTTCCAGGCATTAACTATTCTGTTGCTGAAGTCATATTTCCTGCAATCAAGTCTGGAGCAATCCACCTTGAGTTTATATCGATTGTTTGCACATGTATTATTGTGGTTGAAGGTAAAGAAGTCGTTACCAGGTAGGACATTGTAGCAGATTATTTTATGGGCTATGCTTAGATCTGACCGAAGACAACGCAGTTCGAGACTGTCTTTCTACCCACCCAGGAACTACAGTTCGAGACTGTCTACTACAGTTCGAACACGCAGTCCGAGACTGTCTTTCTACCCACCCAGGAACTACAGTTCGAGACCGTCTACCACAGTTCGAACACGCAGTTCGAGACTGTCTTTCTACCCACCCAGGAAACTACAGTCCGTCTTTGTGTCCCATTGTAGACCTTCAAAACCTGGCTATTTAACCTCCCTTCCATCGTTTTTTTTTTTAAATCTCTGCAACTGGCATTTGGCCAGCTTTAGAGCAGTGTTTCCCAACCTTGGCCGCTCGACGGGACTTCAACTCCCAGAATTTCTCAGCCCACATGGCTGGCTGAGGAATTCTGGGAGTTGAAGTCCACCCCTCCTCAAGCAGCCAAGGTTGAGAAATACTGTTTTAGACCCCACTACGTTGCCTCTTCTGCTTCAGACTTTCGACATGTCAGCTATGGAACCCCAAAATCTGGGAAAACGTGTTGGGGACCCTTCCCCTAAGCCCCCTCCTTCCTTTGTTTCCCCGTCCCGACTATCCTTTTCCTCACACTGGAGCAAATGAAGAGACCCTCTTAGTCACGCTCCATCTTAAAAAGACATCAACAGGGGGAGTGGAACAACCACAGACCACAGGCTCGCTTCTCCAGGGAAGTCTCTCCACCGTTACTCATCCCTTAACTTGGGAGTCCCAAGGACGCCGCAACCCACCAACAGGGGCCTGGTGCCTTAGGAGTCCCTTAACAGGCAAAATCTGCACAAGGAGCCGTGCAGCGACCATGAAAAGCGCACCCACCAGCTCGGCCAGTGCACTAATGTCAGCCTGCAGTCCGACATTCACAATTCCCAGCCCAATGGCAGGGCTGGGCCATTGCAGCAAAGCAAGAGGTGTCTGAAGGACTAGTATATTTATTAGACCAGCGCCCTCGGTCTATTCTAATGCCGCAGCTAAAGTTTGTCCATGGTCCTGGCACCCCCTTCCCTCCAGCCTCGGTTTCTCCATCTCTTCCCCTCCCTTGTCCTTCCACAGCACTGGGCTCCC
>JANHJO010000163.1:200464-214718 GCA_032468235.1 Pseudoxyrhopus heterurus
TAAGGCAGGGAAGCTCCTTCCTGGCCACTGGAGACAAAGTAGGTGGCAGCAGATGAGGTAGGACATTGACACACGCAACAGACACACAGCAGCAGACATCACACACACAACATCAACAAAACAACAACCAAGAAGGACATGCCACCAGAAATCTACTTCCTTAAAATAAAATAAAAAACCCGAGCAAGGCCGGGGAATAAGCTAGTGAGAAATATATATTGCTGTTAGTAGATAAATATAGATACAGATAGTCCTTGACTTATGACAACTGAGCCTAAAATTTGCATTGATAAGCAAGACAAATAACATGCTTGTTAAGTAAATCTGGCTTCCCAATTAACTTTGCTTATCAAAAGGTCGCAAAAAGTGATCTCATGACCGTGGGACATTGCAACTATCATCAATACATGCTAGTTGTGAATTTTAATTATGTGACCATGGGGAAGCTGCAATGGACATATCACTTTTTTCAGTGCTGTTGTAACTTTGAACAGTCACTAAACCAATGATTGTTAATAAAAGACTATCTATATTTGGATACAGATATAGATATTTCAGAAATATACAAAGTCACTCTGAATTTTATTTTGGGTTTTATTTTCTTGTGGTATGCAAGCAAGCAGAAGCATAAAGGAGTATAAAACTAACAGAGCAATATAAAAATCTTAATATAACATGTTCTACTACAGTTGCATTTGGGAAACTATTAGCATCTTAAATCAAGCCAAATCTAAAAGATGCTAGAGAATTCCCAGAAATTTAGCATTTAGACAAATCAATCATTAATAGCCATACAGAGATAAGCCACATTTATACACTATTCACATCACAGGGGGTGGGAGTTTTGATGGCTCAATGGTTAAAGACTGGGTTTTGAGACCTGAGTGCCGTGCAATGGGTTAAGCTCCTGTTAGCTGCCCCAGCTCCTGCCCATTTAGCAGTTCAGAAGCATACAAATGTGAGTAGATAAATAGGTACCACTTTGGTGGGAAGGTAACAGCGTTCTGTGCACCTTTGGTGTATAGTCATGCTAGCCACATGGCCAGGGAAATGTCTTTGACAACACTGGTTCCTTCAGTTAAGAAATGGGGATGAGCACCATCCCCAAAATCGAAAATATCTGGACAGGGGAAATCTTTACCTTCACACACTATTCAAAAGAGCCAATAAAAAAAATCTAGGAAGGAAACAAAAAGACTAGTACACAACTCCTCCAGCAGCTAACATTTAGATAAGCAGAGATCAGCACCAGGCAAGCAATCAAGCATAAAACAAAAATGTAAGAACCACCATGGAGGAAACTATATCCCCACCAAAACTGGCAAGGCAGGTTAATGCATATAAATAGGCAGTAAACCCCACAGTCATTGCAGTGGGTAAAAAAGGAGAATATCTTTTTGAACAAGAGAACCTCAATATTATAGCTTGATTCTATGACTCACAGACCTTAATTATAAATTAACTAGTCTTGTCTCTTTTCCAACCAAACAGTACAATCATAATCATGTGGTTAGCGACCACTTTTCTTAGTAGTAGATTTGCCAGTCCCAATTAGGGTTATTAAGTGAAGACTGCCAGTTTGTTAAAACAGGTTACCATTACATATGTTCATGTGTGGATATTTTGATGCATATCTACAATATGATTTATTTTTCTGATTTAAAAAATATAAACCACTCTGTCAGATATGGGTATTTGGGCACTTACCCTTTTACTCCACTGCTCCCCATTTAAATCAATCTTTCTCTCATTCACACTCTCTCTCATAATTTCCTTAATATGAATTCAAATGTGATGAAGAACTAGAAACATCACTGATAAGAGACTAACAGGGCTAATAAACACCAGTCCTTGCACTGGATTTACCAATATTACACAGCCTTGAGGAATGGGGCAGTGGCTGTTTGAGATGTAAATAAAGTGCAAGTGGCCCTCTTGGGTTATATTATTCTCCTGCAGGAAGTACACTAAATATTCTAGGCAAGTAGCTGTAGTATTCTGTAAGTTAACTTATATCATCTGTTATAGTATTAAATTACCTGAAGCCTTATGAGTTGTAATAAATATGGTAATTGATGCCTCTAAAGACTGAGAAATCAAATATTTTAGGTTGGTATCATTATTTCCAGAGGAAAAATTCAGGTACAGACTTGTCATTAATTCTTACAAGATTGAATGGCTACATTTTTTGGCTTTTGGGTGCAATTCAAGATAGTACCAATTCAAGATAGTACTTAAAGGTATAGGGCCTGGCTATATGAGGAACCACCTAGTTTCTGTCATCTCTGCCCAGTAGTAGAGTCTAGCAAGATAGATGTTCTTCATGTCCTGTCAATTAAATGACACAAACTGTCATTTTGTGGAATTCTGAATGTGCACCAACACTGTTACCGTTCCTGCCCTAGGGAATGACAGCCCTCTCCCCCAGAGATCTGTGTGTCTCCCCCCCCCCCACACTTATATTATTCAGGGAAACTATTCAAAACCTTGTTCTCCCAGATGTTGGAGACAAGGTGATTGTAGAGTCTCCTTTTGTTCCTTTGCCTATTGGTTTTGTTTTGCTTTTGTTTTGGCTACTTTGTTCTTCCAGTCTGTTGTATCCTTTATATGCTTTTTGGTATATATTGGTTCTTAGTTGCAGGCCCTTCAGAGTCATTTGGGAATCAGATTGCCAGATAAAAAGATAAATATATAACGTTCAATTGTCAGTTTACTGCTTAGGTAGTTCATAGGATTTGCATCATAAAAAAGACTCAATTTTGACTTCTGGCCAGTCTCTGTCCAGACCTGATCTATGGAGAATATTTTTTGCTTATTTGCTTTCTGGTTCAAGTACACACATTGGCTTAAATGTGCTTCCTCAATTTATGTGTAATTTAGCAGCTGTAGTACACAGACTTAGGAAACAATACCACATTGCATTTTAACATAGTTAATTTTGCTGCCCATGATAGTCATTAATCTTGTGTATTAATATATTTTTGTATTATTCTGCATTGCACCAGTTTTTCATATTGTATTATTTTGAAATAATTTATAAGAAAACATCTTTTTATATATTCATATGTGCAGGTAATATATGCTTTGAACACAAAAAATGATGAACATGAAGCTGCTATGCAAGCTCTCAAGGATGCTCATGAAGAAGAAATTCAACAAATTCTTGCAGAAACCAGAGAAAAGATTTTGCAATATAAGAGTAAAGTTTCTGAAGAATTGGATCTAAAAAGAAAAATCCAGGTTTTAGAAGAGTCTTTAGAAGATCACAAAAAGATGAAGCATCAAGCCTTAACTGAATTTGAGGCTTATAAGGACAGAGTTGAGGATATGCAACTCTGTGCAGAAGCTCAGCATGTCCAACGTGTTGTAACTATGTCTCGTGAAGTGGAAGAAATTAGAAAGAAATTTGAGGAAAGATTACGAAGTTTTATACAACTGCAGTTACAGTTTGAGAAAGATAAACGTTCAGCTCTTGAAGAGCTGAAAGCAGCACATAGACTTGAGGTCCAAGACCTTATGAAGACACATCAAAATCAAAATGTTACTTTAAGCAAAGGTCAGGAAAAAATGGAAGAATTGCACAGGCAGGATGTGGAACAGTTGAATGTTAAAATAGAAGAGCTAAGAATAGAAAGAAAAAAGCTTATTGAGGACTATGAAGGTAAACTCAGCAAAGCTCAATCTTTCTATGAACATGAACTTGATACTATGAAAAGATCGCAATTGTTTACAGCTGAAAGCCTGAAATCCTGCAAAGAAAAGGAAGTAGAACTAAGAAAGGAATTTCAGAGTCAAGAATCAGTTATACGAAAAAATCTGGGGAAGCTTAAAACTGAGTTGCAAATGGCTCAGGATGAAGCAGGGGCTCTTCGAGAAAAATGCCAGAAGCTTCAAGTGGCTCTAAGTACCTCAGAAAACAGTGCACAGGTGAGATAATTATTGTTATGCTGTTTCTTTAACAATAAATAAATACAGTTGTTAGATTGATGTTGATGAAGTTTCATGTTGCTCAGCTGGGTGTAAAATCAGATTAGTTTACCTGCAATAGATTGACAGACCAAGTAATTTCTTCCCATTTTATTTAGAGCTGTGACAAAGTTTGCTTTTCTATATGAAACTGCAGTAGCTTTTCTTCTAATAGTGAAGGCCAAAGGCAACTGAAATAGTTAGTGTTCTGTTAAAATTAATGGTTTAGATTTTTAGAGCTCATTGCAGAAGCAATTTTGGTTCTAATATCCTTTCCCTTCCCTGCAGGAGCCACTAAACATTCTGTTCTGTTTTATAACATCTATTGAGCTAAAGGAGTGGCTTAAGAGGCCGCAGTAGAAGAAAGCAAGTAGGGAAAGTCTTGTTTTTCTCATCTAAGTGAAAGAGTAGATTTTCCCTCATTACATCTGGAACAGAACTTTTATGTAATTATTGTTTATTGCATGTACTGTACATTCCACCTTTTCCCTTATGTGCGCAAGTCTTCTTACTTGGGCATCTTTTCTGATGAAAGTTGAAATGTTAGTGTATGTATATGCACACATACATATGCACATGTGCACAGGTCAAAAAATTTTTGTTTAAAATTAAGGTTTTATTGTCCATACCTTTTCCTAATTTTTGTTGGAATAAGTATTTTTGTGGAAATAATAATAGCACATTGAAGAATGGAACTGAAATACAATGCTATAAATGTCACTTGATTAAAAATGCTTACCAAATAAAAACACGAAATACTGAATTGGGTAAAAGTTATAATATGGATGTGTTGTGTTTATGGAATGGCTGTGACTTTTCTAAAGGTGTAAAGTTTGCATCTGTACCTGACAATTGGAAGAAGGCTGTTTATAATTCACTAATAGCAATAGCAATAGCACTATATTTATATACCACCTATCAGGGCTTGCCACCCTCTCTAAGCGGTTTACAATGTCAGCAAATTGCCCCCAACAATCTGAGTTCTCATTTACCGACCTCAGAAGGATGGAAGGCTGAGTCAACCTTGGAGCTGGTGGGATTTGATCAGCCAAACTGCTGATCTGCAGTACTGTGTTTTAACCACTTGAGCCACCACAGCTCCGTAATACAAAGGAAAACAGCAAGAATAAATGAAAAGCCATAATGGGGTTATTTTATTAAGGTTGACTGGAACGGTGCTTGGAAGAATTATGATTGACAGTTACAATATGTGAGAATGAGTAAAAGCTGTGAAGTATACTGTGTAGGTTATGTAGAGTAATGTAATGTGTAGGCAATGTGTGTAGGCTATATTTTTGCTCTTTAGAAAGATACTAAGAAATGCATGAATATGAGAATGTTTAAGTACATTTGTTGATTTAGAGAAAGCGTATGATGCAGTGAATAGGCTTGAACTGTGGAAATTTTACATGAATACAGAATCAACCATTGATTGCTGAATGTACTAAAAATATCAGGCATAAAAATAATACTTTGCAAATGGTTCAATAGTAGCCAACAAAGTAAGACAAGGATGTGTAGTGCCTTTTGTTTATTTAATGGATTTGTGGATAAATATATAATACATTTTTGTGGTGCTTACAGAATAAAATCCCCTGTATATTACCATGAGATATGAGGTATAGTAGAATGTAGTCAGGAGTCTCAGGAGGGAAGAGCTCTTTCCCAGAGGGCAAAGAGACAGCGGAGTTCGGAATGTCTGTAGGCAAGAAGAAAGCCAGGTCATACCTTCCCTAGTATCATTCACATAATATATTTTGGTTATTGCAGATAGTTGCTTTCATCTGGCAAGAATTTATTTGTAGGCAAGCAACAATAAAGAAACTATTTAAAGTAACTCCACCTTCTTGGTTATTTGGACCTGACACCTGGGGAAAATATAGGCTATAAAGAAATAAATAGCTACTTGAAATTCCAGCACATACAAGTTCCCTATCTATAACTTACCCATAACTGAGGTCCTTTGAGTGGTCTCTGTGCCTGTTTGCATTGTTATTACTACTATATAGAATATGTATAAAGGTAGTGCTCAACTTATGACCAGATTTGGCATTGGAAATTCTGTCATAATTTGGTGCAGTCATAGAGTCATCATGTGACCAGACCTGAGTTTATCACAATTATTAAGCGAATCAAAACCATGATAGTAATTAATGAAACACTTGGTTGTTAAGTGAATCACAGTAGGAGAAGAGAAAGCAGAGCTGGGAGATGAAGTTAAATGAATCATCATCTGAGAGTCATTACGTTCCCACAAACGATCTAAGTCCAAGCCCTCTTGAATTTGTTGATTGTTATCTGGTGCCAGTTTAGTGTTGAATTTTGTTGGCTAGATTCTTGTGTATAGCCTTGAGCAATAAAGGCTGAATTGCAATTTAATGCATGGTTCTGATTCTTTGTGTCATATAGTCAGTAAGTAAATCCAGCTTCTGCAATTGATTTTGCTTGTTGGAAGCAGGCTGGGAAGGTTGCAAATTGTGATCACATGACAGCAAGACCTGTAACTATCATAAGTGCTAGATCAAGGGTGTCAAACTGATGGCCCGTGGGCTGGATGCATCATGTGCTGGCCATGCCCACACGAGCCACGAATGGGAAAACCATCACGAAACATCACGTGACAGCAACATGATGCCACAAGTTTGATACCCATGTGCTAGATGGTTGCCAAGTGCCTGAATTGTGATCACATGACCACAGGGGTAGTGCTATGGTCATAACTTCTAGGACAGGTTGTAGGTCACTTGTTGTATTTTTGAACTATCATTAAATGAATGGTCATAGTCGAGTACTGCCTGTATAGTTTACTTTAAAATAAGGAGTTCTGATAGCACAGTGGTTAGAACGCAGTATTGCAGGCAAACTCTGCCCACAACCTAGAGTTTGAACCTGACGGGGCTCAAGCCTTCCGTCCTACCAACTCTGAGGTTGGTAAAATGAGGACTCAGATTGTTGGAGGCAATATGCTGACTTTGTCAACCACCCAGAAAGTTTGTAAAGCACTGTGAGGTAGTATATAAGTCTCAGTGCTATTGCTATTTATCTACATATTTAATTTGCTTTTTTTTCTACAATATTGAGCAATTTTAAGTATTTTGTACTTACAAATTTGGGAAAGATTATTGTGCTAATTGTCATTTTTTGCCCAATGGTATTTTCACTCTCATCTTCTTGCATTTTAAGCACTTACCAGTTTTCCCTTGTTGTCATCTAACACAACCTGAAGAAATAATTAAAACAATATATAATTCTGATTTGTAATCAGTAACGTATGTATTAATTGGTTTCAATCTTGCTTCTAAGCTGCATTTTAAATTGTGGTTTTTTTAATAGATTTTTATTTTTAATGGAAAATTAATACCTATCCTAATTAAGATTTATTTCAAATTTTAAATTAGCTTTTCTTAGCTTTTCTGACATATTCAAAAGTGAATATGTCAGACTTCTATGGAAAAGTCATACAGCACAGGGAAATTTCAGAACTGACAAAATGAATGCAAATATACATAAGTAAGAAAGTTACAGAACCTTTGTTCTGTATATTGGCAATATCCCTCTATGTTCAACATCGACCTGCACTGATAAATTTTATTCACATAATCTCAATTATAATAGATTTACAATACATTTTTAATTATTTTCTCTGTTTTCTTAGGCTCTTCAAAAACAACTAGATGACCTCAAAGAGGAGGAAATGTCATTGTTAAGCAAACACAAAGAGGTTGAAATTGAGTTAGCAGCTACAAGAGAGCGCTTACAACAACAAGCAACAGACCTAGTGCTAAAAGCTAGTATGTGTGTATGTTTCTATTACTTTGTTTCCATTTTAAGTTATTATTGTTAGAATGTTTGTTCCTAGGTAATATTTGATACATAAAACAAATGTTAACTTTTTCATATAAAAGTATCTTCATTTTTTATTTTTATTAAAAATGATTTTATTTTTTTCAGTCTGTTTCCATTATTTAGGCAAAATATATCCAGCACAATCTGTAGGGTTCGTTATTCAGTGAGGCTTACAACTAGCAAATATGCAGACGATTACAGTCTTATGACCTAAGCCTTACTTAGCCATTGCCCCCCTACAGAAATATTGGTAATATTAATCTATAATTCCAATAACTGGAAAAACACTAATTTGGGGAAGCATGGCCTGACAGTTAAATCTCATGAATTGTAAGCACATGGAATTACTGTTCATGTTTTTCTAGAAATACGTTATAGTTTAAATTTTATAAGATACTTATAAAATGTATTATTAAGAATTCAGAATTCAGAATATAGTTAATTTGTATATAACATGTAAAATGAATATTTAAAGAGTCCACTTGAACAAAATATCTCAGCTAAAATGATTATGACTCAGTATCTATCATCTGACTATTACAATGGCCTAGTTCTGTTTTTAAAACTGTTTGGATTTCGGATACCTGTTATTTTGTACGTGAAATGATATATCATGTTTCATTCTAATTATTATCCCACATCTGACTTTTTATGTGGAAAACTATAAGGTTCATTGTAAATTTTGCTGTAGTCACATGCTGTAGTGTTTTGTTCTTTATTACTTCTGCGCATCATTCAGCTAATATTGTTGGTGTTGGATACTGGTCTCAACTGTTCCAGCTAACAAAGCTAGATCTGGCAGATTGTGGATATTATTACCATGCGAAGGACCATGTGTTTTCAACCTTTGTCTGAAATGATTGAGTAAAGGATCCTTTATTTTTTACCTTTAATATGTTAAATTGGCAGTTTCTCTTATTTTATTTGTTTTGACAGTTGAAGATATTAGAAATAGACACTGTATTCCACCCTAAATTGAAGAGAAACAAGGGGAATTCAGATGATGCATAATGTCTGCAAAATGTCCATAGATCTGACTTTCAGTATCTCACCACTGTTTCCTAGGATCTATTGCTTAAGATAGCTGCCTCATTACACTTAAATTCTGAAAGAATTTAGAGTCATTTTGACACATTTTTTCTAAAAATGAAACTAAAATTCTTGATGCCTTAATGTGTTTCTAATTATATTTTAGGCATAGACACTGATTTTTTAAATAAGTGTGATATATAACAAACCAGAGAAGTATGTATTTTTGATAGCACCTTGGTTTTTCGTTGTTGTTGTTTTGAGCAGAATTTGGTTTGCATTGTGTGGGAAACTTAATAAATAAGCAGTATGTTATAAAGATAAGCATTTCTGTTTCCTATATAGCTAACACAATTTTGTTTAGCGAGTAATAACAAAATGTATATTTTTCACAACTTTAAATCATGGAAGGTTTATGTGATAACATCATAGAAATACTTCGTGGAGGTGGGGGGGGGGCAGGTGAACTGAAATATTTTTCCTTCTACATTTATCTGATTGCAATTTTGGTTCAGATAAGATGGTATTGTAACTAGAATTAATTCTTTTTAAAAGCATCTGTTTTTATGAGAAGCTTTACTCACTAATTCTCTTATTATGAAACAAGTAGCATCACAGTAGGAGATCGGGGATTAAATCATGAAAATATGTACAGGAAGGAGCAAAGTCACCTTACTTCAGATTTCAGCTTGCTTCTGTTGTACTTTTGGTCAATGAACCAAGTCTAACATTGCATGATATTGCAGTTGGGCATTCCAGAATATCTCCTGTTTCAAATTTGTCCCAAAATGAGCGTGATTAAGCCAAAATCTATATAACCATTGTTCATTGAGTAAAATAATGCCTGGATTCATACAATACCTGGAGTTATCATCTGTGTTTACAAATTTCAGTGCCTATACTCTTACAACCCAGTAAGTCAAAATCAGCCACATTATAGCTTGATACATTATGTGAACCAAGCTGGTACAAGAAGCCATTCAAGTACAAATATTAATATTCCAGAAATACTTAATGCTTTATTTTTACAGGTCATGTTGGAATGCTTCAAGCTACTCAAATGACCCAGGAAGTTACAATATCTGATTTGGAATCAGAAAAATCTAGATTAAAGGAGAAATTGTCTCAGTTGGAAGAGGAAAGAAATGTGTTACACAGTAAAACGCAAAGTCTGGATGAAAGACAAAGGCAGCAACTTCTTACATTGGAGAAGGTAAAATATTCATGGGTGGATTACAAATGAAAATTGAAATTATATAAACATGAAAACTATTCGTTCTCTCTTTTTGAATGGCCTCCATGCTTTTAAAAAAAAACCTTAATATTCAAAAGTGTTACTTCACTTGCATAAAAGCTGCATAACTTGAAAGGACACCATTTTGATCTTGGTACATAAGAATTAGTAGCTTGAAGTCTGCTTGTATGACCTATTATACAATTAAACCTATTTTATTATTGTAAGCATTAGTTGTACAAGGTGTTCATTAGCAGTTTCTTAATCTCAATATCTGGTATAACACAACTGCTATTGCATAACTGATTAACCTACAAGCTGTTAGAAATATTTTGGGAGTTACAGTTAATGAGGGCAAGAATGCTAGATACGCCAACAAGCACCACCTTCCACTAAGTGTGAGAAATAAGGTTTCATTAATATGTGGAAAAAGCAGGGGGAAAGTGCCAAATTTATACTAGAGAATATGAAAGGCCTGCATCCTTATTTAAACTGAGGGCATTTAGCTGCATAAATGTGTAATAAAGTTTCATATCTAGTTCTGCTATATTAAGTGAACTTCTATGTTCAGGTCAACTGAAGGAGAGAATCTGAAGGCTTGATTGCCTTATCATTCCCACACCATTAATATCTAAACTATGATATAGCTTAGATATTGCACGTATAGGACAAAGCCACAATGACAACTTAAGTGTAATGAACTCAGGATTATATAGTTTTCAAAATACATTTATCTGATTTTGATTCTAAGTTGTTTAAATTAAAGAGAGTAAATGAAGCAAGGGAAACACAACAAGAATATTATGAAAAGGAGTTAATGAAATTGCAAGTCAAACTAGAAGGAGAGACTACGCAGATAAAAGAAGCTCATTCCAAGGCTTTGGAGGAGTTGGCATGGAAACATAATACTGCTCTTGAAGCAGCACATAACAATGCTAACAAGGAAAAAAAGAAACTCCAAATGGTAAGAGAAATATAAACCCTTATGATTGTTCCTGTTTTACTATAACAACATATGTTGAGTTGTTTTTAATTGTAGTACCAGATTTTAAGTGGTTCTACACATTTTGAAGCAAGAAAATTTCCAGCTTCACAGATTATTTTAGTCAGAAGGAATAGACTGTTATTATCATTTAAATAAACTAGGCATCTCTTTTTTATTGCTGACATTTAGAAAGATTAAATTTCTACAATTTCTACAATATTTTGCATCTCTCCTATACATGGATGATTATGGATGACTAGAGTTTCATATGAGACTATGGACTAGGATTGTTTATGAATTCCAGAAGGACTTGGATTGGTAGCAATTAATTGGATTCTTGATCATTAGTTTTGTCATTTAGTCTGCACATCAAATTTAAGAGTAAAACAATAAAATAGACCAGGCTAAATTACAGTTTATTCTATTTATCCAATAATATATTATTTAGATATATTAATCAGATACAATAAAATGTAGCACTGAAACAAAATTAAAATACATCAAACAATTTAAAAGTTAACATTAAAAGAAATCAATATAAAATAAGTCAGCTTTTATGATTAAAATTGACTGGATTGAGACTATAGCATCACAAATGACAAGAAATTCTAGAGCTCAGGAATTACTACCGAAAGATCCTATCTCTTGCATCCATCTTCTCTGTCTAGCTAGATTATTTCTTTCAACAGAAAAAAAATGTCATACAGACCCAAATCTCCATAAATGTATATCCTACCAGTAGGTTTACTTCCCTTATGACTAATCCTAATATTATACACATATTGTAGAATAGTTTTGAAGATATCAGGTCAAATCATCCAAGATACTGATGGTTATTTTGAATTTCCTTCTATAGAACTTATTTGCTTCCTTTCTTTAGGAGGGACACTCATTTCCTTTGGCAGAGATAAACTGCTTTTATTTTTGAAATATTTTGTTTTCTGTCTTCTATACCTCTATAAAATTGCTGCAGCAGTTGTCCCAATTTTAGTTATATAAAGAAAACAAGGCATCCAAAAAATCCAAAGTAAAAAAATGGGATGTGGCAGCTTCTTTTATTAAGCTGCAGTTACAGTTGCCTGATTGCTCAGCTCATCTGCCTGTAGAATTAGGTCAAATGTGCCAGCTGTGTAATTGCTGAACTGAATGAACATGGCAGTAGTTACCCATATTTTTGATAAACCTTGATTTTATTTAATTATTTAAATTTAAATGATTTATATGGCCATCCTCCTTACGTATCATAACCCTGGGCAACTTGTAGAAAGAGCAATAAAGGCATAAAGAGACAATGAAACCAGCATCAAAATTCCTGGTAGTCTATAAACAAGCCCTTTCCATGCAAGTAGCCCTTGACTGATGACCGTTCATTTAATAAAGGTTCGAAGTTATGGTGGCCTCAGAAAAAAGTGACTTTTGACCCATACTTGTGTTAATGACTGTCATAACCTCCGTGGTCACATGATTTCAGTTGGGATGCTTGGCAACAGGCTCACATTTACTACCAGTTGTAGTGTCCTATGGTTGTGTTATCATGGTTTGTGATCTTTTTTGCCAATTTCCAACAAAAAAACTGGTTTTGCTTAACAACTGCCATAAAAATTGTTATGAAATTGGGTCTGACGACTTATGACTGCAATGACTTACTAAGAAATTTCAGTCCCAATTGTTATCATAAATCAAGGACTAGCTGTATAGCAATATTTAGATTGACCAGGCTCCACCATCACCCTTGAGGGAATAGTTAGTTTTTCAAGGCTTTCTAGAAGGAGAAAAGGATAGGGGTCTGTTAGAGTTCATGGGGAAGCATGTTCCACAGGGCAGGAGCTTCTACAGAGATGTTGTGCTTTCTAGTCCAACAGATGACAACAATTGAGGGAAGAGATATAGAGCTCACCTACTTGATTTGGTAGAAAAGGCAGATACCGCCAGGGAGAGAGAGAGAGTCCTGCAAATAGCCTGGTCTTGTGCCATTCAGAGCCTTAAAGGTGAGAACCAATACTTTGAATTGCATCCAGAAAGAAACTAGAAGCCAGAGCACTTCATGCAGCAGAAGTATAATGTGGTCTTGATTGATGAATTATCTATCCCAATAAAAATCTATCTAGGCTTTAAGATTATCTAGAGAGGACTGCCTTAGATCCATTTGCTCTCTGAAACCCATTTCTGGATTATATGGGAGACTGAGCAGGAAAACAATATAAATCGTTAATGTTTTTGAAGAACATAATCAATAAACAGTAGAAGATTTAACATTTTTTCTGCCTTGTTTTGTTTTTTAAGGAGTTGGAACAGCAATTTGAGAAAGAGAAACAACGTTTTGAAGATGAGAAGAATCAGCTTCGACAGCAGTTGGAAAGCCTAAGGGAAGAACTGACAACCAAATTGACTTCCTCCAATCAGGAGGTAAGAATCAACACAATCATATTACCTAAATGCTGTGTACATTCAATTATGTTTAATTATTAATGTTTTTTCTTAATTGGTATTTTAGACTTGGATTCATTCTGTTCTGCTTCATTTTGGCTAAAAGAAGAATGTGTGTGTGTGTGTGTGTGTGTATTCATGGGGTATATTTTATAAACTATACACATGAAAGAAATGTGTTCTTTAGTGCTAGAATTTTAAATAACTAACAAAACTAATAAGCTACCCATTCAATACTATTTTACATATTTATTTATTTATTTTATTAGATTTGTATGCCGCCCAACTCCCAAAGGGACTCTGGGTGGCTCACAGTGAAAATACAATATAAAACAGTAAAAACACAGTAAAATAAAGTATAAAATGCATGCTTATGTTAAAAATAAAAATAATTACTCCATTCAAACTCGACTTCCCATGGTCTTCTATTACGTGAGGTTGACGGTTCCAAGCCTGCCGAAACAGCCAGGTTTTTACAGCCTTCTGGAAGGCCAGCAGAGTGGGGGTAGTCCGGACGTCCGGGGGTAACTGGTTCCAAAGAGCCGGAGCTGCCACAGAGAAGGCCCTCCCTATCAGGCCCGCTAGCTGGCATTGCCTAGCAGACGGGACCCGCAGGAGGCCGACCCTGTGTCATCTAACAGGGCGCTGGGACATATGAGGTAGGAGGCGGTCTTGAAGATAGCCTGGCCTTGAGCCATGTAGGGCTTTAAAGGTAATAACCAACACCTTGAATTGCACTCGGAGACCAATGGGTAGCCAGTGCAGCT
>JANHJO010000163.1:217517-227556 GCA_032468235.1 Pseudoxyrhopus heterurus
TATCTTATATTTTGGAGCGTCTTATACTCTAAAAAATACAGTAATTTTATTATTAACTAATTACTCCTATGAGATTGATTCAATAGCTACAAATAATAGTTTGATTAGTACATAATTTAAATAATGAATTGATCTCTTTGTAAATTGTGATTTTGATAAAAGATTAATAATTTAGGAAATATATCATAGATCAATAAGCATCTTAAGGTTCTTAATAGTTTGACTGAAAGAACAAATGACTGGGAATGAATCATGTATTCAACAGTGAAATTATCCATCATTCAATTTTAACAAGTGTGATTCTCATACCCATGTTGCATTTAATGTATATGGTGATGTACCCCTTATACATGCTGACAGTACACCTTTAGCTTGTTAATAAATGGCAGTATATAATGAATTTCAAATATAATTTTGCTATGGAGTAGATATTATAAAGAAAGTTCATATTTAAAGGAAAGAAAACTTATTTATGAATTAAGTTGGGATTGGTAATAGTAAATTATGATGCAAAATTATTTTAGAAGTAAAAATTGTATATGTTCAGTATTGAAAAATATAGCTTAACTTTTTTCCCAAATTTCTAAACAGATATGCTAACAAATATATTTGCCAGTTTTTCAGGAATTTATTTATTAAATTTTATGCAGTATTTATTAAATTTTATGCACTATTTGGACTAAAAAAATAAAATAGTGTCATTTAGAAACTGCATATAATTCTGAAATAATTTAGATATTTCCAATTTTTATCTTTCAAAAAGATTCAAAACATTTTTAATAAGTAGATTTTTAGAAGTGTTCAGAAGATTTATAAAACCATAGCAAAACTGTTCTATATTACTTTTTCTCAACATATTTCCTTTATCATATCAATATGAATGTTCTGTCTTTTACTGCCCCTTTTTTATTCCATCTTCTTAGTTATTTCTGAATTATTTCTTTTATTCTTGTGATCTTTCCTTCATAGCGGCACTATCTTGGTGAAGCTTTGCATAAATCTATCAGCAATGTAAGTGAGTTGCACTTACAGTTTGTACGAAAGGGCATGCCTGTACTTTTCAGCTTGCATACTGGGCAATGTTGCTTTAAAATCTAACCCTTTGAAATAAAATAATTAAAATATTTATAGAAATAAATTTTATATTTTCATAAAAAGCTGTGACCTGCCTTCATTATGTCTGTATTCATATTTGCTATCAGATATCAGTCATTCTATATACTGAAAAGAAGCTTGCAGCTAACATATTTGCATATTACATAGCCTTTTTATAAAGCATGATGTAATGCAACTCAGTTATGGATGAACTATTATAAATCTTGGACTTCTGTTATTCAATTATTGTAGCAAATATTTTACGGGCAACTTCCTTTAATATGACACTTTTTAGAAATGCAAAATATCTCTTGAGCTACAGTATCATAGATTTGCTGGTATTTTTTTTTCCATTTGGTGCAATCCTATAGATGTTTCCTCAGAAATAAGAAATTTGAGATCAGTGATCAGGAGGTGTAAGATTGCAATCTCCATGGCTGTAATTTTTGACAAGATTATAATTATGGGTTACCCTTTGAGATAATGACTTTATAGTTTAAAAGTAGCATACACATACCAAGATTATTCTGGCAGCCTTTCAGTTTTATACAAGGTATTCGGTCATATGAATGTTCAATTCCAGTAAAAATTTTCAAAAAATATTACAATACATGTATGTGTGCAATTAGTGGTGCAAATAACTGTTTGGGTTGCAGGTTGGGAAAAAAGAAAATAGCATTTCTTAATTATATTATAACATTATATTATGTTAATGTTTATGTCTGTGACTAGAATGAGACAAAAAAGATTGTGGCTGAAACTTTGGAACAATTATTCCAACTTCTAAGTGATTTTTAAAATAATCTGATCTTGAAATAGAAATCGGAATTGGCCCATTTCAAAGCCATAGTACTTTCAGCATACTGTTCCAAAATCAGAACAAACATTCCAGTAGCATGGCAAGATATTACAGTTTTGTAATTTTAAAATAAATTTACTAAATAAATTTACACTTCTGTTTTTGACTTAAAAATTAAAGTGTTAAGTTAAACATATAAGAAAAACATTAAAATATGCATTTCTAACCCAAGTCAGTACAGGTAGTCCTCGACTTATGACCACAGTTCAGCCCAAAATTTCTGTTGCTAAGTGAGACAGTTAAGTGAATTCCTGCAGTTGTTAAGTTAGTGACATGGTTGTTAAGTGAATCTGACTTTCCCACTGACTTTCCCTGTCAGAAGGTTACAAAAGGTGATCACATGATCCTGGGACACTGCAACTCAAAAATATAAGTTGCCAAGCATCTGAATTTTGATCACATGACCATGGGGATGCTTCAGTGGTTAAAAGTGTGAAAAATAGTCATAGCTCACTTTTTTCAGTGCTGTTGTAACTTTGAATGGTCACTAAACGAATTGCTGTAAGTCAAGGACTACCTGTATTCAAAATATCAACACAACCCAGTTAAATTAATTTGATAGACTGCATGTTTCATATTTTTTTTTGTCAGTCTCTCTTATTTGTTTAATCTGCTTGACCCGATTACCTCCCAAAACTGGCCTTGAAAAATTTATTAGGATGTGATGTATAAGTTACAGAAAGATTAGAGTTAAAGGTATTGGCAAACATTTGGCATCCAAGCTTATGAGAGTAAAGCATTTTTCACAGATATAACAGTACCATTGGGAATATTTCTGGGCAAACATCAATATTTCATGTAGCTTCACAAAATTTAGTTATCCTTGTTCCTGTTCATTTTCAAAAGGGAATAATAAGTTTATAAAATTGTTTCTTTGGTTAAATGGTTTATTTCATGCATGTTTGCATTCCACATTAAATATATCCTTACATTTAAAGGGGCTGAATGTGATTTTTTTTTTGGGGGGGGGGGGGGATTTCTATTTACACCAAAACATTAAGTAAGTATAAGGTATGTTGCTTGTTACAGTAATACTGTATGTAGTTTTCATTATTAATACATTGCTATTAGGCATTTTATAAAGAACATGATTCATGCATAATCCTGATTAGTACTGTGGAATGACCAAGTGAATATGGATCTTTGGCAAAGGAAAAAAATTTAATGGGGCATTTGTGTGATTAGACTTCTATTAAAGCTTTATTCAGTTCTAAGCTGGGTAGAGTAGAACACAGCAAATATAGCAAGGATTTACTCCTGTGGTGAACATTGTTAAACAATGTGAAGAATTTGTGTTTGGAAGCTCAACATTCAAATAGTGGGAAAAGTGCATCAGATTAGGCATGGGCATACTTTTATTATAGCTGTCAGTACCACCATTAAAAAGCCACACCTTTTCTATGATAGCTATGCATCCCAAGGTATTTTTTGGCTTTTAGGAGGCAATTTCCCAGAAAAATACATGTTTCATTTAACAAGCATCAACGAGACAGTAAAGGGTGCAAATCCATATTTTCCATGATTATTCCCATTGGATTAATTTGGAATATTATAACTATAAAAGCTTGATGCAATTTAAATGAAACAATGTATTATAATTAATAATCTTTCCTTTAGAATTAGGCTTTATTTCATCGAATAAATCGAGGCACTCTTCTATCAACTCTAAAATTATTATTCTTAAACATTACTGTAGTCAGCAATAAAGATTTCTGAGCTCACTTATATTCTCCATTGCTGATACAAGGCAATATCATTTTCCCCCTGATTCATTTACTAAAAATATATTAACTTTAAAATTTCCAGAGGTTCCATTTCCTCAAAGGCCTCCATAGCAGAGATCTAGGATTTAGGAGAAATTCTCTTGTTTTAAAAACCCATTGTTTCCATTTTTGTTCAACAGTAAGATTTACAGCAGGGTGCATAGAAGAGGGAATAAAAGAGAAATAAGACTGATGAAAGAATAGCCCTTTACCCTCCAGGCTTTTTGACTTTGGAAAATTTTCCATGATATATAGATTTTGTTCCTCCTCCTTGCTTCAAGAACACTATCTGGTTCTACCATGCAATTTTCTTATGGTGATGGACTACCAATATAAACTATATAGCTTTCTGTTGTTCTAAATCAGGGCTGTCAAACTCACAGCCCGTGGGCCAGGTGTGTCACGCACTGGCCACACCCATGCCCAGTTTAGTGAAGGGGAAAAAAGTCCCAATATGTCAAGTGATGCTGCTATGACAACGCGAGTTTGACACCCCTGCTCTAAATGCTACAGCAGTTAATTAGATAATGTACATTGTTGCTATTTGACAGGCTTTTTTTTTTTTTTTTTTAAATCAAGAATCCAGAGGATCCATTAGCTCAAAATAGTTTCCAGCTGTAGAAGCTGGATGATCTTCTGCCTGAAATGCTCTAATGTAGTGATTCTCAACATGGGCCTGCCATATTTTTAGGGACTCATAGTTACATTTCTAAGGTTGCCGTCCAACCAGGCATATAATCAATTTGTCATAATCCATATATCTCATTCTCTGTGCTAATGTCAGCAGTATAGATATTGAAAATTACTGCAGTTTACAATAAATATCTTAACAGTGATAATTGGGTGTGTGTATGTGTGGGTGTGTCAGAGAGATAAATGAAGCTCAGAAGTGAGCCATGAGCAAGAAAAGGTTGAGAACCACTGCTGTAGTGGATCCTATAATTCTAAGATTTTATAAAAGAAAATTGTATGGTGGAAGAAAACTCAAACATTTACCCAACATCTAACAAGATACTGAATTTGTTACAAATGCTTTTCCATTGCACAAATAGGTCAACAGGGTAATTTGCATTCTACATTGCCCTAAGCAATGTGCCTCTGTTGTGTTGAAGCAGCTGTGTTGTCAGGAAGATGGTCTGTGCATGTGTATGTCCAGACAAAACCTCTTTGGGGACTGCTGATAAAGTAAAGCAGCTCGGCATATGCAGACATGTGAAGACAAAGCCATTGAAATACCCACACCCTCCTGAGAATATTGCTACCTCAACATTTCAATGATGAATTCTTTTTCACACTATTGCATTTGACAAAGTGCCTTCATAAATTTTGCACAAGTGTAATATGTTTAGCATTTATGTTATCTTGTAAATGAAAGCACAATGGAAATCTTAAATCTGAATTAACTTGTATATTAATTCTTTCATCTGTATACAGGGTATCTGTACCTTCACTGAATTATTTGTGAGTTCATCTGTGTTAAATAATACTCTTGTAACTATTTGGCATTATGATCTTCATAATAAATATTTATAGACCAATGAAGTATGTTTGCACTGATCATATGAACTAAATTTAATCAGATTGTCCTACAGTTACTGTATATACTCGAGTATAAGCCAACTCGAGTATAAGCCAAGGTCCTAATTTTACCCAGGAAAACCAGGTAAAATTATTGACCCGAGTATAAGTCGATAAGCAATTTAGGTCTAAGGTAATGCACGCTTATACTCGAGTCAGCTTATACTAATTTTCGGGGCTAAATTGATGGTGATTTAGCTACCGGTTCACCCGAAAATTGGCCCATTTTTGGGCCCAAATCGGCCCGTTTTCGGGCCTAAATTGATGTGGATGCAACGCAAGCTGCGTCCGCTCAATTTCGGCCCAAAAATTAGTTGACTCAAGTATAAGCCGAGGGTGGTTTTTTCAGCCCTTGTTTGAGGGCTGAAAAACTCGGCTTATATTCGAGTATATACGGTAAGCTATTTGAAAGCTGATATACTATGAATGAAACTAGTGATAGTATCTGTGGTCTTTACTTTATGTGAACTTATTCAAAGAGTGGCGATAGCACCAATATGATATTATATTAATATTGGAATATTACACACTATTGTAGTGTATATTCAGGTTTTGATAGAAAGACTGCCAATTGGATATAAAAGCAGTATACCTCTTCCTTCTGATCTCAACTGCAATACTATTATTTTCTCCTAATCTCAATCTCTAACATGAACTGCCCATCCTGAAAATACCATGTAAGATCTGTACATTAATCTGCATGGCTAGCACATCACTCAATTTAAAACTGAGTTTTAGGAAATCATCTAGAAAGGTGTGGGTTAAGCCACAAAATCATAATATGGAAATAAGGAATTACAAACTAGGTGGATTATATATTATCTTTCCTTTCAGAGTTTAAGGCATTGTACATAGTACTTCTACTGCTTGTGAGGTGGGTTTGATTGTCAGATAATACCAGATGTACAGTCATGAACTGAGCAATATGTCTAAGTAGCAATTTGAAGCTGGTTGTCCTTAGTCCATAGTTGAACACACTAAGCATTACAATATGTTAAATATAATATATGATTATTCTTTTTCAGTGGCCTAAACAATTCTAGAGGTAATATAAAAATCTGATATTTAATTTTAAAAATTATTAATTTACTCCAGAATCCAAAAATAAGATTGTAAATCCAATCAAATTCATTAGGATTCCTGCCTAAGTAGGTGTATTGAAGATTTTTCATCTATTATTTTTATGAAGCAGTCTTTTTGTACTTTTAAGAAGATTTTCTGTAACTCTGACTAACAAGCTTTAGATATTAAAAGAAACTCTCTGAGTGCTTTGAACTTGACTTTTAGATATCTGAGAAAGTCACAGACAGTTGGGGAGAGGCACTTTATAGAATGCAAAGTGGCAATCTTTGTAGTAGTTCTCCTATCTTTTGTATCATAAATGTTTGTTTCATATTATAATGTATACCTGAAAGGAAACATTTCCTAAAAGAAATGTGCTACTGAACAACATATGCCAGAAGATAAGGATGCAATCTTTAAAAAGATACAAAATTTCTGTATACACTGTATATTGCCTCTCATATCTCAAACTACAACTCGGATTGTAGTTGTTCAATGGACTAGTAACATGTTTATAGATTCGTGTACTTTTCCAAAATTAATCATAGTTTTAAAAAATCTATGCATAAATTTAATTTGAATTTCATTCTGATATTTCTGTGTCATTTTGCTTTTCTGTGAATTAGATCACTCTGCTAAAGCAAAACCTAGAAATGCAGCTTTCACAATCTCAGAACACAATACAACAATTGCAGGCACAGTTTAGTCAAGAGCGGCAGAGACTGACCCAAGAAATTGAAGAACTGGAGGAAGAGCATCAGCAGAGACATAAGTCCATGAAAGAAGCACATATTCTTGCCTTTCAGAGCATGGGAGAAACAAAAGAACAAGAGCAAAAGGTATGTTCAATGAGGGTTGGCAATATCACACATTTTCAAATGAAAGGCCATAAAAAAAGAAACATGAGCATTATTTTAATTAAATACTTAATTTTTATTTTGAACATCCAAGAGACCCTCACCTATTTTTGTCTACAGTTGTCTTGGAACCGAACTACTTTGCTAAGTAGCATCCGGAGTACAGTGATTTACTGCATAAGATAGAGAAGCTACAGATAAGATTCCATAAGATAAAAATTTAAAGATAATTTTATATGTTTAATTGTAAGAATTTTCTCATACTGATTTACTTCCCATAGGAACTTGAGGAACACTTGCAACAGAAATATTCAGAAGAACTTCAGACACTGAAAGATGCACACAGACAAGCTATGGATGTTTTCAAAATAGAAATGGAACAGGAAGTGCAGACTCTTCGCTTTGAATTGGAAGACGAAGGGAAAGCAATGCTTGGTACTGTACTGTACTTTCATGTCACAATTTAAAATGTAAGCTTTGATTTAGAGGGCAGATATAATTTGCTGCCTGATACACAACGATGTAGGAATTTGGCTTTAGTTTTGCTAACAATACAGAAATGGTTTTCCATTGTCTTCTCATGGGCGGTTTTTCTGACTTTCAAGCTAGTTTATAGCCCTAAAGTTCCTTGGTGGTTTTCAATGTAAAACCTTTTTGAAATCAACCAGCCTTCCCTAGGTCATATGCAACTTTCTATGCTTAGAGGACATAAATACAGAGTACAGAATAACAGAGTTGAAAAGAATCTTGGAAGTCTTGTAGTCCAACCTTCTGCTCAAGTAGGAGATCCTATACCATTCTGGATAATTGACTGTCCAATCTCTTCTTTAAAATCTCCAATGATAGAGCACCCACAACTTCTGGAGGCAAGCTGTTCCACTGGTCAATTGTTCTCACTATCAGGAAATATGTCCTTAGTTTTAGGTAGGATCTCTTTGAAACCATGTAGGTTTTTAAGATGAAAAATAGCAGTGTTCCTCGGGGTATTGTTTGAAAGGTAATTAATACCTCACAGTTTATAATATAAATATGATACTATAACTCGGTCTTTACAATTGTTATTTATCATTTCTCAAGTTGATGATTCTGCTATGAGATTTTTCATAAAAGATTCTGCTGGCTAAATAAACATTTTCCATAGGTGTTTTAGATGTGTTCTGTTTTCATATTCTGGGCTATATTCCTGTCTCTCCTTTTTCATTATCTTTGATAGTAGTTTCTTTTAGAGAACACAAAAGACCCCTCATTTCAACCCTGATCTACAAATATTCTCCTTTATTGGTTGTACTTATCATTATCATTATCTTCTTTGGATTATTTTTGTTTCTCTTTTTGGAATATGTAACTGATGTCCTTTTAAAATATTTGCTTGCTGCTTTGAATGTGCATGGTACAAAATATTGAGTTGTAAGTCTTTTAAATATACATACATAAAGTATATACATGTTATGTAACTATCCTGGAAAATAGTATGACTCCCTGAAAATGGAGCACTCTTTCCAGAAATAGAAATTATATTTCCGCTTTAATAATATCAAGATAATAAGGATAAAGCAGAAATTTAAAAATATGTCATCCCTTATTTTAGTATCTTGCTTTTATGAGTTTCCTTCCAAGTTCATGAGTGCTCTATACAATTCTTTTATAAAAAGTTCACATACATGGATATGAATAATTTTACTTCACATTTTGAAATGACTTTCTTGCTTGAGTAACACCAAATATTTTGAAGAACAAAAATAAATTGAAACTGTGGGTTGTAAACACTATAAATATGGAAGACACAAATTGTGGTACTCTTAATGAATGTCAGGGTAATACACTTACTATAGAAGATTTTCTCACCAATAGCTGGGAAATAGTAAGGAAAACAATGAGCAAATTGTGCCATTTGAAAAAAACCCTTGATATATAATGCATTAATGATATGATGATAATAATATGTATACCTATCAAAAATATTAAATATTATTTGAGAAGTATTTTTTAAAATACTTTATTTGTATCTCTCAGCATCTTTGCGCTCTGAACTAAATCATCAACATGCTGCAGCAATTGATCAGCTCAGGCACAATCATCAGCAAGAAGTAGCAGCAGCTAAAATGGAACTTGAAAGAAGCATAGAACTCAGCAGGCATCAGGTACATATACTCTATGCCCTAAAGTTTATTAACATATTTAAAGCTATAGCACAAGTGTTTGACCTTTAATATATCTTTTTGATCAAAAAGTAACAAAAAAGCTGTTTGATCTAAAATTGATATATGGTATTTGAGTTATTTCCCAGTTAACACATTTGAATTGAGTTACATCATCTGTCCAGCATTTCTTTGGACATTTTCTAGTCTTTTAAGGTCCATTGGCATTGAGCAAGGATTGATGTTCACCACTGTTGATCTAGTTGTTACATAATATAATACAGCCAGCTCATTGCCATTTAAATTTCATTGTGTTGTTTTTGCATTTAATGTCCAGATTTCACAACCATATATCAATATACACTAATTGTAAATTAGCACTAAGCATGTTACTATGTTGCTTTTGAATGAAGCATGAAATTCTATATATGCTGTAACCACTGCTGCTACAACCAGAGCAATCTAGTCGGGTCTATTCAGAATTTATCTTACACCATCACCTCAATAGTAATTTTTTGACTGAAGTAATTGTAACCACTATTCTAAAGATACCGTATATACTTGAATATAAGCCGACCCGAGTATAAGCCGATCAGCGCTTATACTCGGGTCGGCTTACACAAATCAGCTGATTTTTGGGCCTAAATTGATGCCTGCACAGCGCAGGCATCAATTTAGGCTTGAAAA
>JANHJO010000164.1:2498-14837 GCA_032468235.1 Pseudoxyrhopus heterurus
TATAAGAATGTATTTTATACCCTTTTATATTATGTTTTTACTGTTCTATATTGTATTTTGTTGTGAGCCACCCAGAGTCCCTTGGGAGTTGGGTGGCATACAAATACAACTAATAAAATAAATAAATAAATAAATGGCGATATTTTAGTCATTCAGCATTATGCTATGAAAACAAATTCAGGTTCTATGCTTAGTTTTCTTGGCTTAATTTATTAAATGTGTACACCAGAGCAACTGAAAAATAAGTTAATATTAAAATGATATACCAAAATTTAAATATAATATAATTAAAATAATATTAATTAATATAAAACACTATTATCAGATTTGAAACAATTTGTTACATTTTATTTTATCTAGCATATAGAACTTGTCTATACTAACTGAATCCACCACCTCCAAAGAACAGGAGGTTGAGATATCATCCTTAGTCCTTCCTAAATTTTGTATTGTAATTGGGGAAATGCATAGCTGAAACATCTTTATAAAAGAGCCAGTTGGGAGTTGAGACCTACCTTTTGCCAGTATTATACAACAGCTGTTCAGAATAGCTGTATGATCCCTATATAACACACGGCTGTTATAAGGGTTGTAGGCAGATGCTACATCAATGCCCTTGTGTACCCTGAAGCATTTCCTCCAAATTATCTCCTAAGTCCTGCATAGCCTTTTTTTTTTAATGCAGAGAATAAAATATTTAAGGGACAAATGGGATAACTGGGTAAACACAGAAAATTAATTAGAGCAAGTTTAATCTAGTGGTTAAATAATGTTAAAAACCATGAAACTGTGAGTTCTGTCTTGGGCATGAAAACCAGCTGGGTGACTGTGGGCCAATCATTCTCTCTTAGGCCAACTCATCTCACTGGGTTGTTATGGGGAAAATAGGAGGAGAAAAGACTATTATGTATGTTTGCCACTTTGAGTTATTTAAAAAACATAAAGGTAGGTTATAAATAAATAAATACATAATAAAGAGGAGTGCAATATTACACAATCTACAGTTCCCATTTCTCCCTTACCACATAGGTAGATATGTTATTTTTTAAAAATGTTGAAAAACTTGCCATCCAAAAGAGCAGATGGAAACCTCTCCAGTAGGCCGATGCAAAAGTTCTCCTTATTTATTTAATATTTATTTATTTATATTTCATGCTTCCTAACTGCCTATCCTCTTCATGTTAAGGTGCTTTCACAATCTTCCACTTACCCAAGTTTTTGAGACTGTCTCCTTTGCTCATTCATTTTATTATCAGCTCTGACAGACTAAACAGAGATAGAGAAGCTAACAAAGATATTGCATCTTTATTTTTAAGGTTCAGAATTTTTAAATGTCTTCTCTTCCAGAAAAATCAATGCATTCTCCTTTTTTATCTGATCAACTGGGTTCAGGTAGAATGAAAGGTTCCAATAAGTTGCAATGAATGAAGAGAAAAAAAAACTAGTTTTCTAGGCAGAACTTTTCTCTGCTAGATTTTTATGTGATGCTAGATAGAAAGCATGAGACCAAAACAAATGAAGGGAAAAATTGAGACTTTCTGTATGTTTTTTTAATTAAATTGTTCAACACTGGTATTCTGTATAATTTGCATGTACAATTATAAGTAACCAGTAGCTAACCAATAACAACAGCTGTGTAATGGGTGAAAACACTGAATAGAATGTATGGGTAGTTCCATTGGATCATTTTATACATCATACAGGGATATCTCCTGTCTTCATCAAGTCTTGCTGTGTTGCCTCATCATGGTGTTGGGATGTTCTTGGCAGCAATGAACAAAGAATATTTGAAGTATACTCAAGCGTATACTACCAGCAGGTCATCCTAGGCATAAAAATCATCCCAATTGCTCAGGTAAAGCCAGAAAACACCCATATTGGTCAGCAGTGATATAGAAAGATACTGAAAGCAGATGATTACTTTAGTGACAATGGAAAAGGCATCACTTCCTACTTTGTAGGAGAAGGCAATGGTAAACAACTCTTGTAGTTTTGTTAAGAATACTAAATGGGTGGAAAATATAAAATTACTGATGGATAAATGATGTGCCTCTCTATTCAGCATACTACTGAAACATATTTCTGAATCTTTTGGAGTCCTAATAATATTTATGATGTGACTAGATTAAAGCCTTTGGGATGTCTACTTATGGGAGAAGAACATTGGAAGTAGCAAAGATAGAATTATGATAGCAACATGGAATATAAGGAATATGAACAGGGGAAAGCTCAACACAATGAAAGGTGAAATGAAACTACTACAAATCGACATATTAGGCATCAGCAGATTGAGACAAATTGGAATTAGACACTTTCAGCCAGAAGCTCACATTGTTTATTATTCAGGACATGAAAAATAAAGAAGAAATGTCATTGACTTTATAATTAGGAAAAGTATAGCAACCAAATATTATTTAAACATTGTGGACAATCCTTTAAGATGGTTATAATTTAAGCTTAGCCTCTAACCATTGTTACAGAAGAACCAGAGATTGGTGAGTTTTATGATATTAGTTCAATTTTAAATAGAGAGGATGTGCTGCTTGTAATTGGTGACTGGAATGCCAAAGTTGGAAACATTGAAAAGGAAGATGCACAGTAGTTAGATTGTATGGCTAAGCTTAGCAAAATAAAGTAGGAGACTTACTTATCAATTTCTGCCACATGTACCTTCTTATTTCTCAGATGAATTTGTGATGTTTCATCCTCCTGACATCCTTGGAGGCAGTGCAAGCTAATGTACGATCTAGTGAGAATATCTTTAAATAGTTATCAGGCTTCAGAAGAGATGAAATTTACATATATTAGAATTAAAACATGATGGTTGACTTTGTGCCACCTTCTCAATTTTTAGTCAGGTAGCTAGATTGCTCTGTTTGAGAGCATGGGGAAAAATTGATTTGCTGGGAAGCTCTCTATTTTAATCAGTCACTCAATCAGTCAGTCATCTTGACATGCAAAGAAACTAGGGTGGAAACAGTCTTTCCAAGATCTAACTTTTTCTTTGGAAGGTTTGGGTGTTTGTTTTATTTATTTATCCTATTTACTTATTTGTATGGCCCACCTCAGAATGCAACTCTGGGCAGCTTACAAGCACAGTAAAAAAAAAAGCATAAAATCTGAAACTAAAACCCAGTGCCTCAATTATCATCTAAACAAATGGAGTATTGTTTGTAATGACTGAGGTCCCTGAGTCAGATTGCAACTACGACAACTCTAGAAAGAGAGTTCCCAAAGTAGCATTATAAACCATTTGGTTTGGGAAAGGCTAATTTTCATAGGCACACCTACTCATTTTTGTGCTGTAGGTCTGTTCTGATTTGAAGGACTTAGTCATTGCATTTAGTCTATACAAAGAAACGTCCAAACATTTGATCACAGATCTTATATCATCGTGTAGGGTTTGATTCTGACACCTGTTATATAGTTCCAGAATGTAGTGCTTCTACAGGATACTAACACATTTATTTGATACTGGATGCATACAATTGTGCTTGTGATTTATTGCCCTTTTTAAGTATAGGCCTATCTTATCAGAGCTGTCTGGAGATGCTACATGGCTTGAGAATTTATATTACTATTTGAAATTTATTAGGCTCATTTAATTTCATTTTTTTCCTCCCAGATTGTTCCATAGATGAGGAAAATGGAATAAATATGTATCTTATACATTTTGGGAGAAGAGAAAGTAGAATATTGCCCAATTAAAATGCCCCATTCTATCCCCCTCCTCCTGTTGAATAACCATTTTAAAGTATATCACTCTATAAGCTTCCCATATTTAGGCATGAAGAATGTAAGCCTAAAAATGCAAAAATTATCCATACCAATCCTCAGTAATACAATGTTACACAGATAAATCAAGCAGGCAGAAACCATTAGTCAAAAACACATTTAACTTAAATTAAATTTACTTTGTGTTGGGTGATTGTATGCAAGGTTTATTGTAGCTGAATAATTTATCAGCTCCTAATTTGCTTGAAATAAAAAACAATAACAAGTCTTCCTAGAATAAGGATTGTGAGATTATCTGAATATTTTAACTGGACTATTACAATCTACCTTTAGATACACAAGGAACCTGAAGGCACTTGACATGGCACTATATTATAAATTGCTGGCAGATAGAATGGAAATTGGGATCATTTGGTGTATCTCTAGGTCAGGGGTGTCAAACTTGTATTGTCATGGTGGTGTCACATGATGTATCAGGACTTTTTGCCCCTTCGCTAAACTGGGCATGGGTGTGGCCAGCACGTGATGCATCCAGTCCGCGGGCCGTGAGTTTGACAGCCCTAGTCTAGGTGATATCTAATACATCAGCAAATAGTATTGATTCTAAGTTGGCTAATGATTGCAAAAACAAATACACTTTCTTTAACTGGGAAATATTTAGAAATAAATTAGTGGATTTCTATAAGAAAAGATTTGTGAGATGGTTGGGATATAGAGTAAAAGAAACTGAAGGGAACATATGCTTAGAGGTTGCATTTACTTTAGTATAACTTTTTGTTCATTAATTTAAAAGTTTACCTAACTACCCATCCCATAAACCTGTGTGGCTTATAAATGACAGTAATAATGATAAAAATGTAAAAACATAAAACAATCACAGACACTACCAATGACCTCACACCTACACAAAGAACTTTACTGGTCCTCATGGTTTTTGTAAGAAATCTGAAGTGCATCCACCCTATCACACTAAAATCCCAAAAGTGCTTTTTGAAAAGGCAACTGGACTTTCTTTGTTTGTCCTTGAAGATATGAACTGAACTGAACTGAAGAAGCTTCTTGGATGAGAAACAAAATATCTTCAAGAAAAAACAAAGTCCAGTTGCCCTTTGAAAAAGCATCTTTGAGACAACCATGACCTGGGTGACTGAGAATCTCCATAGACCTAAGTAGAACGGGCAAATATCTTCAGGGGGAGGCAGTTCTACAACCAAGGTATGTGTATCTGGGCACACAGAACTTCTAAAAGCAAAGGTACTCCTCTTCAGAATACATCTTCAAAAATAAAGGTGTTGTGAGCAAAGCAGAAGGACAATCTACAGTACAGTGTTCCTTCCCTTGGTATAAATTTATTTGAAACAGAATTCTGGAGGATTAGATCCAGTTCATTAAAAAGGGCTGGTGGTAAAGCCACTGTGAGAGACACGATTATTAAAAAGTAAATAATAAAACCTTGGATTGATGGAGGTAGGGAACTTGCAGCAAGATCAGAATGACAGTGTGTTGTCATGTCATGGCTGAATTATGCCTTATGTACTCGTGTGTCATGTTATGATGCAAGGACAAAAGGAATTGAGTGGTTACCAGAACATGATGATGCACATATTGTACAGTAATTTGCCCTCTCTTCCTCCACTCGCCTGACTCACATGTGGTGGGAAGTGGTTGATCGTAAAATGTTTGAAGTTGGCTGCCTGTCATTTCTCTTTTACACAAAGCACAGAAGAAATGACATAAAAAGGTGTATAAGAGAAAAGACAGAAGGAGAGGGAATGTCAGAAAATGAAAGAAGAAAGGAAAGGTTTTACTTCATATGGCAGCATTATCCTGGATGGCGGCATTTATTTAATAGTTTTTATTATCCATCTCGATCTGTAGACTCTCGGCAGAATACAACAGAGTAACATGCAAAGAAACACAATCTATACAGAGTTTTGATATGTTTGTATGATTTATGTTTTTATTTGCTTTCTTCCTATATTCTTTATGTTATTTAACTGTCTTGTAATTCAATCCCCCCCAAAAAACCCTCTGTAGCTATTGAGCAAATAAAACGTGTAAATAAGCAATAAAATAAATACAAACCAAAGAAACTAGGGATCAGAAGCCAAAAATAAATCATGGCTTCAGATTTTATTAGATCACTCTAAACAAATCACAGGAAGAGCATCTGCTGTTTGTGTAGACACTCTGGTTGGCAGAGGGAGCCAAATGGGAGTGATAGAGCCATGGTGTATCAGAGTGCTATCATTTTTGACAATCCCGTTTCTTCAGTACACTGGTTTACTATGTACAAACAGCCACTGTGGAGCTGACTCTGGAGATTCTGAGACTGTAACTTTCGTGACAGTTGCTCTGTTTTATGAAGTTGCCAGTTAAAAAGTTGCATCATATATTACAGTAAACCAGATTTGCCTTATATATTACTGTAAACAAGATTTCCTTCCTTAACAAAATTCATGAAATGTTTTTGTTATTATTTTAGGGAAATTTTTCATTGGAGTGAAAGAGACTATATTTGTAACATTATTTGCTACTGATTTACTTGCTATTTATTCTACCTACATACAGGTATTGTAGACTTTAGGGTAGGTCACTTAACTTCTTAAGTTAAGAAGCAGTTAACTTAGGAGCAAATGTTCTGTTACTAAAATTAAGAAGTTTTTCGTTCAGAATTGAACTTTATGTCACCAAATTTTGTCTATGGAAATTCTCTGTCATCTAGGTCATGACTGTCCCAAAGGCGCTTTTCTTTGTTTTTTGTTGAATATGTTTTACTTTGCATCCAAGAAGCTTCTTCAGTTCTGTGGAGAATGGAAGGATTTATTGACTTCAAGGAATATAAATTTTTACACTCGCCACCATTCAGTCAGAACTGAAAAAGCTTCTTGGAAGAGAAGAGAAATGTCTTCAAGGAAAAATGAAGGAAGTCCAGTTGCCTTTTGAAAAAGTAAGTGTGGGTCACCAAAGTCGATTTGCTTCTTCTTTTCTGAAGTAGGTATGAAGAAGCTGAGAATCTACAGTATAGGGATATTTATTCCTGTGAATATTGGGGAATGGATTCAGCATGGGATGGCTAATACATTCCTGGGGCTTATAGAAAGATTTCTGTCTACAGCCTGCTTATTTGGATAGTCTTATCATGCACATGTTTCTGTCACCACCCATACAAGATCATCAGCTTAATCAATGGGTTAGATCTCAGCGGTCGAAACAGATAGTTCTCCCTCCCCTTTTTCTTTTACCAGACTCTTCTTTATCCAAGTTGTAAAGAAAAATTAGGAGAAGTAGATAATCTAAAGAAAATTCTTTTGGGTAAACTTGATCAATAGTACATTTCTAAGCCAGCCTTTTAATTTAAAACTGTAGGTAGTCTTTGACTTACAACCATTCATTTAATGACAGTTTGAAGTTACAATGGCATAGAAAAAAGTGACTTATGACCATTGCAGCCTCCATGATCACGTAATCAAAATTTGGATGCTTAGTAATTGACATGTATTTATGATGGTTGCAGTGAACTGGGGACATAGCATCACCTTTTGTGACCTTTTAACAAGCAAAGTCAATGGGGAAGCCAGATTCACTTAGTAACTGTATTACTAACTTAACAAATGCAATGTTTGAAGCAAAACTCACTGAAAAACAATGTCTTACTTAGCAGTGGAAATTTTGGGATCATAATTTGAGGACTACCTGTATTCTGTTTACAATGGGTTTTTATCCAGTACATTATTTGAGACCAGGGGTCAAACTCAAGGCCGGCAGGGTGTTTAAATCTGGCCAATGGGGCCAGCCTGGAAATAGCAAAGGACCAGCCTGCGGTGCCTCTGCTAGCGAAAATAGGGCATGGGTGGGCCGCATGTGGCCCCCTGTGCCTATTTGACTGGCAAAGTATTGCAGGAGGCCGTCCGGCCTGAAAATGGGGCATGGGAGGCCAGGCACGCCCCCTGTGCCCCATTTTGCCCAGCAAAGTGTTGCAGGAGGCTGTCCAGGTTGAAAATGGGGCATGGGAGGGCCACACATGCCTCCCCTCACCCAGCTTTGGCCAGCATAGTGCTGCAGGAAGCTGTCCACACTGAAAATGGGCACGAGGGATGCGCACAGCCCCCTACCACCTGTTTTGGCCAGCAGGGTGCTGCAGGAGGCATCTGTCTTGCCTCCCCTCCGTCGGCTCACGGAGAACTACATTGCTGATCTGGCCCTCGGAGAAATCCAGTTTGACACCCCTGTTTTAGACTTTTAGGCTAAAAAAATCAGCTATTATTATTATTATTTTTAAATAAAAAATCTGCAACTCAGACTTGTAGTACAAAATGTCTACTATTCATTTTGCTGTTTAAGACATTTTCTTTATCAGTTTTTCCTTAAAAATTATAATTGAAAATTTTGTTAATATTTTACTTAGGGGGTTCATTTATCTTAAATCGTTTTCAAAAATTTATCTTTCTTAGATAAAGATTTCATTTTAGTCCTTCGTGTGCTATAATTGTCAGCATTTCTTAAATCCTTTCTAATGCCAATTTCCTATTCACAACTTTTGTGCATTCCCACTTATAGCTGAAAATAAAAAAATAAAAAAATAGGATGGTGGTGAAGGAAAAGGAAGAACGTCTTGATGATGCAGTTTATTTCTACAGTTACATAAAAGCTATAATTAGTTCAACTTTTTAGCCACTTGCAATTAACAAGAATGCTGACAGATTCAAACTAAGACTTTCCTTTAAAAAAAAAAGGATCTGAAATGAGTGTATAAATTACTATGACCTTAATTAGCACATGCAGAAAAGTCTGTATTAGAACTTTCGCGACTAGACTACATTGTACGGTTGACATCTGATATTTTGTTAAATTTATTCACATTCATGCAGTATTCACAAGTCACAGTTTTAATATTGATAACATATGCTGAAACAGATATTACCAATATGTTATTCTTACTGGACCTAAGATATTGTTAATTGATTCCATAAAATGACCTTTACTTTATGTCTTTAGAATTATGTTACTAGAGAAGATGTTGATAGTTTCTTTCCTTGCAGAATTCTCCCTAAAATATATACACATTATTGTTTCATGAATATGGTGCTGGTGAAAAAAAACCTTGTATATAACAGTACATAAGAGCAATAGCCCATACTGAGATTAGGTTAGTCCAGAAAAGACAGTGCCTATGTGTGTTTTATACATCTGAATATATTTCAAATGTATAGTTCTTCTTATTTTGACATAGTCTCTGAAGCTAGAAGAAAATTAGCAGAATTTCACAAGAGAGGCTGGAATATACAGCTGATGATAGTTGTTTTAATCTTTTTTATATTTAGTAATAATAATGATTTTTAGATATTTCTTGTTTTTGTTTTGTTGTATGCCATCCATAGTCACTTGCTTGTAAAGTGGTGGCTATATAAATCAGATAAATAAATTATTTACTGTAACCAGACCAATGTGACCTCATGCTTCAGTCCAGTTTCAGAATTTCAGAGGTCTTCCTGACTTTTTGAATTCATACTGGTAAATAAATTTAACTCTATTCGTATAGGAATAGCTCTTGCAGAACTCTTAGCTGCATTAATAGCTTGTATACATTCAGGGTTTGTATTTCTTTGCATGCTTAGCTTATTTACAAAATTGCTTTTGCCACAAGTTTACTCTCTTCCACCTGTATTCAGGCACCTGTATTAATAAGGGCCATGAAGTTTGTTTATGCAAAAATGATCTGTTTCATTAGGAGCTTTCCTTGATAGCATCTAACTAACTAAGGTGAAAATTTATGTTTAAAAGCTGTTTTTGATTTAAGGACCAATTCATACAGACATTTAAGAGATTTTATGTATTGGATCCACCATCTGCTGGCCTCTGAATCTGACTCTTTTTCATGCAAAATCTTGGAAAGCCCAACACCTAGACATCATAGTGGTTGGCAAGAATCACATTAGGTACAAATTATCCAAATCTCTCATGAGTTTATGGAATGGTCTACAGACTGTAGATGTTAAATATTTAAATGAGTTTCAAGCTGTTCTAAATAAAAACCCTTTCATCAGTTTTGCAATTGGAAGAACTATAATTTAGTAAGAAGTGGTTAGAAAGACAAAGCTGTTTCTGTTTCCTGGCTTTTGCCTTACCATTGTTAGTGTGACAATGCTATAGGATGCCTTTATACATCCTACATCCTACTGAAGCATTACAGTGGATTTCCACTAATTTATTAAATGATGTAAAGTCCTCATGTTCATAAATTATCATTATTTATTTACTTATTTACATTGCTTGTATCCCCACAGGCTCTAGGTAGCTAACAATAAAAGTACTCCACAGAATCCCAAAAAAATCTATGCATTAAAATGAAACAAAACAAATTCAAATACTGTTTGTCTGCATTCTCTCCTTCTAATTAAACTACATCAATCAAAGACATGAAAGGTAGATATTCAAAGTTTTCCTGAAGCCAAGGAAAGATGAGAAAATTTCTACTGGGAGTGAGATGGTCATTAAGAATATCTACTTCCAATATTTTGCCAATCTAAGAGGGATGGGACCTGGAAGAAGTTGACCTTAACAGATCCAGTTAGATTGGCACATGAGTATCATCCCTCAGACAACTCTATAATATAGGGACTTAAAAATGACCACCAGCTAAACACTTCAATTCACCTCAAAAGTGAACTGACAACTAATGCAGCTTCCAAATCGGTGACATCACCTGAGTATATTGAATATGCACTTATCACTGTGTACCGATTATTAAGAAATGTGCTAAATGTAAAACTATACTGTATGTATAGAATTACATATAGTAGAATTAGACTAAGGTAACCATATCGAACTAGCAAAATGTGCAGGAGGAAAAAAAATCACATAAATGTTAATGACATAGCCCTCAAATTCATTAATTAGCCAATCTTATTATATGTTTATTTATCAAATTTTGAAATTGCTCATCCTTCTCAGAGAGAGACCATACATAATGCTTTCATTTTATTTATAGGACTTTAACCATGGCTGATTGTATGTTCTGTAGTTAGTTATAATCCCTTCCTTTTACTTCTACAATTTTATAGACCATTAAAGTACTGTCTTCTTATATTTATTTCATATAAATATAAATTTATTTCATTTATTGTTTGACCTTGTTTTTTCTTTGTAAGCTTGTAAATTTTTTAGCTTTATGCAACCTTCTATCTTACCTGAGCTGATGTGTATTATACAAAATTTAAACCAAATAAAATTAATAGTGCTTAGATAAATATATATTTATATATAAATATAACATGGTGTAATTGCAGGTGGAAGACAAGAAGGCCTGCAGACAGGATGGCCTGGAGGAACTTTGTCCATGGGGTCGTGATGGGTCGGACACGACTTCGCAACTAACAACAACAACATTTGCAGGTGATATGGTTATAATTCTCAGTGATTAAACATGAGCATTTCATGATATATAGTTAGTGTGATACATACCTGAAAATGGTTTGTAATTTTAATGAAACCAATTGAAATTGAACTAAGAGTTTGAAAAAGAATCACTGATCCCCAAATATCTATTTGACTAAAATTTTAATTTAATTTAGAAAACCAGGTAATTTTTCTTTCTTTCTATTAAGAATCCCAGAAATCATATAGCTCATAATAATTATCTATACTTTGTTTATATTTGATAGTTTTTAACATTCTTGGAATAGCTGTTTTCTTTAAATTCTAGTTTAAGTATCCCCATTTCAACTCTTCTACAGGAAAATGTTTAAGCTTTGTAAGACTTTTCTCTAGAAAAGTGTTCTGCACCTCTATCAAACCTCATACAAAAATGCATCTATTTTTTAAAAAAATGTAAGCAGGATTCCTTTCTTTAAAAAGTATAACTATACCTTAGTATGCAATTTGATAATGTTTCTTAAACCAATTGTCTTTTAGACTTGGTAACTGTTGGCTGATTGTATTTATTCGTTGAAGATGATTATATCCCATTTCATATAATTCATTAGATGTGGTTGTCTGCCTACTGATATTACCCCAGGACCTCTTACATTCAAAGAAATCACTTTAATTTCAGCCATTCAAAATAACAATATACATCACTGCCATTGTTCTTCTTGTCTGCCTGTAGTGCATTTCTTGATTGGGTGTACAATTCAAAAAGTTCCTCAAATAACCTTATATTCTTCAAATTCTCTTTCCAGGTATGCATTTCTTTCAGACAGTTATTTACTACTTTAACTTAACCCTGAGTAAGCAAATTGTTATTACAATTTTACAAGTTATTATAGCAAATAGGAAATGGAAAAAACAACTTCATGTAATAGAGGACAAGTCTTAATTAATCAAACATGTTATCTCTAATTTTACATGGGAAAATAAGACCAATATCAATTTCCTGGCATTTTTCTTTATGGGTTTTCCTGATGCTTTATTAATTTTCTGTCATGAAAACAGGGGAGCACAAACTTTTTCAGGCCAAGAGTAACATTTGTCCTTTGAGTTATAAGCTGAGACCTAAAGTGGGACTAATACAAAAATTTAATTCAACTTAACTTAACTTAACTTAACTTAACTTAACTTAACTTAACTTAACTTAACTTAACTTAACTTAACTTAACTTAACTT
>JANHJO010000168.1:119201-131529 GCA_032468235.1 Pseudoxyrhopus heterurus
GACTTAGAACCCTTAGTTCCGTAAAGTGAAAATCCTTACCTTATATGGGAGCGTTCTAGTTTCATCCAGCTGATATTATCTTCACCTAAAGGATAAGAATTAAAGTTAGTAGGGGAAAATAGACTGAAATATTTCTGAAAACAAAATCAAGTTTAAACATTAAGTGCAACTTATGAACTTGTAAAATTGAGGGGAGTTTTACAAAAGCTACTAATAGTCATTGGGAGGTAGCAAGGGGCACAAGAAGAAGGAGATGAATATTTTACTCCAAACACAGGATAGTGAACAATTGCAACTACTCTTAAGACTTAACCCTGAACTGCCCCTTGGAACAGATGCTGCCTAATTAGAAGGACAGTTGCAGCCAGAGGTGCACTGCCCCTTAGGTGCAAGTGCAAAGCCATTGCATTCAGCTATTTAACTGCCTCTCTGAATTGCTGCCATGCACCCACCACCACCACCCCATAAAGCAAATCATCTTTTCAGGTAATTGAAGGACAAGCCAAAGCTTTCTGAATCTTTACAAGACAGAGAAGAATTTGCTTGCTAGACTATTACGAATTTTCCCCCCTGGTGGTTATCCCTAGCAGTTTTCAAATGTTCTTATTAAGGGCATAAAGTGAAAGGTCAACCTTTCCACCTGCAAATAATTCTTAATGGCCCTTGTAATGTCAGAAACACTGCCAAGCCAGCCAATGTGCCAGTTTCAAGACCACAATCTTGATTTATTACTTTTGCAAAACAAAAGGTTATATAGGAATATACAAATTATGTTCTTCTCCCTAGCTATTTGTCTGCAGCCACCCCTTCCCACATTTCATTGTGCCAATATTCAATATCAAAGTTTTCTGAAGGGGGGATTGGTAATACACCACCGTTGGGCTTCCACAAACAGTTGCTAATGGAACAAACAAAATGGGAGAAGCCTCCCTCTTCTCCNNNCCAGCCCCCCCCCCTCTCTTGCAGCATTTGCTTAAGCCCAGCAAGTAGCGTAAAGACAGATCTGCAACTGACCTGTTGATTCCAACCTTGCTAGCTGTGATGGTGGAAAACAACCAATGGTCCAAACAAACCTAAAAAAGCACAATCTCTTCACGTTGGGCTCCAATTTTAGAAGTTACCACAGGCCTTCCTGATCAGCCGCTTGAAGTTACTTGCAGAGTTTCAGCCCCCTGGTTGCTTAGGTGTTTCCTAGTCTTGGGAGGGAGCTTCAGCCAATAGAAGCTTTTCCATACTGTAACAAAGCCTCCCCCCAATAATGTTAGGAAAGTGCTTCTGTCCTCACACAGCACTAGTAACCGGAACTGAGAACCTAGCAGAGTACGCATAATGTATTCTGGCATCACACTTCTGAGTTCTGAAGTCAGTTTTTGCAAGGGGGAAATCCAAGACCAAAATAAAAGCTTAACATGGAATACAATGCAAGCACTTGTTATTTCTTATGCCACTTACACACTTAAGAGATGTTTTGATCAGAGTTACTGCCCTTAAAGAATATTTAATGTATTTCTCTTTACAACTGCAGTTAAACATGTACATAAGAAACTGAAGTCCAATTCACCTGTTTACTAAAAATTCAGTTATGTCAAGAGATATAATCCCCACACTTCAATTAAGCCACTGGCATATTGGTTCAAACTGAGTAGTTACTATGGTTGAATATTTCTGCAGCCCAGTTATATAGCAAACATACTTATTTACGGAGTTCGTTATACTACTACTTGGAATATCCAGCTTGGAATGTATCTAGTCCCAAAGTGAACATGCTGTTCATAGGATTTAAAGTACACCTTCTTTCAGTATGTCTACTGTTCATACTGACAAGGGACTTTAAAAAAAAAAACCAATCTTCTCTTTAAAAAAAAAACCACTCTTCTCTTGCAAACCACCCAGGTACAAAAGACTAGGAACTCCAATTCATTATTTTGCTGTTAAGATTCACTGTTGAATCCTGTTCACGAAGCAGTCTTTTTTCAAGCACACTAAAACATGAATTTGACAGAACTGCACTTCCGTTTTAAGTTGAGTATTGCTGTATCTTATGAATTGATCCAAGAGTCAAATATTATGAAATGCTTTCAAGACACATAAGATAGACCTAGCTAACACAACAAAGCCAATAGTTCTGGAGGGCAACTTACATTAGATATATAAAACCCTATTTTTTGTTCATCAACTACATTAGATATAAAACCCTGTTATTATTTTTTTCATCAAGTAGTAAGTAAAGTAACCTATACTTTTTGGTAAGATGCATGGATTAGAGTTAAGGGGAGCTTCTCAATCATTTTTTACATTATCACAGTCATCATCCCACAGCCAGCCACCCAAGTAATATTAACTTGACACTATCGTTACAAAATGCTACTTCAATACTACCTCAAACTTAACAGAGCAACTATTAAAAAGGGAAAAATACCAATGCCTAACCATGAAAAGTTCTCGTACAGCTTTTAGTATATAGCTAGTATGAACTAAAAGCAACCATTCCTATACACAATGAAGGAGACCATGAGCAGGAAAATTATGCATAGATTGAACTCACTTTCCCCTCCCATTCAACTCTATAAAGATGTCTTTTGTCACAAGTGAAGAAAGAAACAAGTCATATGCACGAAGAAATCACGGGTCTGAGGCACAAGTGTCAGCATCATAGTCAGCTTGCCTAATGCTGATTGCAGGTTAGGCCTCAAAACTAAGCACCGTACAGTATGAGAAGTGCTGCACTGAAATCCCACTGTCAGTAGTGTGATGCCAGAATACCCCCATAGCAAGATTACACAGAAAGTCACCAAGTTAGATTATAGTTCTTTTTACCTACCTGTATGCAGGCGACAATGAGAATCTTGGAGCAAGCAGGAATACTACATCCAGGTGCTAATGTCCATTGCCACTTGTGGTACTACGTTCCTCACAGTTATGCACTGCGGAAATGCTGTCTAAGTGCTGTTACATAGCAGGCCACTACTTTTAAACAGTGTCATATTGCAGTCTCAAACTCCAGAGAAAAGCATGCTGCCACAAGTGGTTGCCAAGGAGATGCCAAGAACTTTTTAAAAACAAATATACCACAAAATACGCACAGAAACAGAAATTCATTTATTACAACTAACAAGGATGTGATTATAGCATGCTATGATTGTTAAACATGGGTAGACCCTTGAATTGGGGTAACTTATGCATGACCTAAAGGCTTAATGGCATGCAGAAGTAAAATAGTTATGCTTCTGCTCAAAAGGCATCATCTGTTAAGTCTAAATATTTAAATCCATTTAGAAAAGGCTAAAAAGATGGAACATTCAATTCAATGAAAACTCCCCAACAATTAGTTTGCTACTGAGGGATCAGCCTGTTTGTTATCCTTTGAAGTCGGACTACTGTGCTTTATATTAGGACGTTTGGCAACAGTAGTCCAGTAAAGTGTTAAAAACCTACATCAGCCCCTCAACATTTCCTTCCCGTTTGAATATCAGCCTAGTTTAGACAAAATGTAAACAAGAGATGAACCTTAGGAAGGAAATGGGACCATCAGCTTCCTTCACTCTTCCAAGATTACAGTACTACAAAAGAACATGGTTTAGGATATGTGCCAGCATCCTAAGGAAAAATGGCATGTAATCTGAAAAATAAACTGAAAATTAGTTTCCATTTCCATTTCCCCATCACTGTCAGTCTTGGTATTTCCTACAGTGGGTGTCCATGAACACCTCCTTGAGAAAAGCAGAACTGAGCTGTACGCAGCCCAGGATACAGTTAACGTCCACATTTGCTTCACAAGGGTTTCTCTACATCAGAAGTCAATGCAAGAACTGTGGGTGTTCTTCCCCCTTTGATGGTAACTTCTTGAAGCTTCTGGGAATATAGCTCAATTCAACCACAACACTAAATGAGAGGCAGTCCAGCAACCTTGAATATCAGCTGTTTATCATTTCTTGGGTTTTCAAAAGGCTTGCTCAGCACAAGCTTTTGAGTCAATCCATTTTGCAGAATGAAAATACGTAATAACTGATGGCAGTGAAGTTTCATAGGCTGCAGTTAAAAGCTGCTTACAGGTAACTGATTCTTCCTCAGCTTTAGCACATTTAAAGTAGGGATGGGGGACCATATATGGCATTCTGGTTATCCCAAGCTACTGGAGGTGGTAGCACAGAGAGAGTGTCAACAGTTGAAAGGAAAAAAAACCAGCCAAAACAGGATGCCTGCAAGTAATCAGTACTGACTTGCCAAAGGATTTATGCCCCTCTCTCAACAACCTTCTGGGAAAAAAGGTAGAATAAATGCAACATTACCCAGAATAACTGTTTTAAACAGATATAAAATGGCTCCCCATGAGCGGGTGCGTTCCCCACCCTTATTTAAAAGATTTAAAGCACCCCAAGTTATTGAATAAAAAAACCCAACAGGATTAATCACAGAATGTTCTCTGATCTGGTTCATCTTCATTTTACCAAGCCATTGTACCTTTTCTATACCAGGAAACTGTGCACCCAGTATTTTAGGTACAAGGGGTATAGAGTCCAAGACAGCTTAACTTCTTACAGCATTTTAATAAATATAAAATGATTCAACTCTACCAAGTCAACAGCACAAGTTGATACTATGTAGCCCAAGGGGGGGGAAACTTTCAATTTTAATGGTATTTAGATTTCTGTATGTCAGGCTTTAATCTTAACAAATTACTACTTTAATCCTGAAACTTCAAAGGATATTTCATTGCTGCATTTAAGTGGAGTGTTGATATTAAATATAATACACAAAATGCCCACCAATGCTCAAACCTTTTGGATCAAGATTATGCTAGTTAAATCAAGAAAAAAATTGATTCCTTCCAATATTTGGATTGCAACTTCAATAGATATATTCACTCATCAAGGATTCTGTTAAGATAAAACGTCCAGTGGGCACCAAAAGGCTTACCTAGGAAAAGTATTAGAAGTGAAATAGATCAACCAGCTCTCATATTTGGAGTCTTATTAAAAGAATGAGATGCTGAATAACATAGAAAGTCAGGCTATGACTTATAACAGCTAGCTTGGAAATGCCCTTCGGAGAGACAATAGCCAATACTATTAGATTACATGCCCTTACCCATTTCCTCCCCACCTCCTTGTTCAAAACTGAACTACATCATTTATTAAGTTAAAGATCTATTTCACCAAAACCCAGTTTGCTTCCTCAGTGTAAGGAAGTTAAAAGTTCAAATTATGTTTACTTGAATAATTAGTCAAAGTTTTTCAGAATTCCCAAAGCTTCTTCTAAGGGTCGGACTTCATTGTAATATTAAACATCGAAGTTCAAGTAGATTTTAAAATTGCACAGGTATTTTAAGACTTGATAGCATGGTAACATCCCAGCCCTATGTAGATTTCATTTCAAGAAACGTGTTGCCTTTTGGAAGTAATTGCCTTCTATGCTCAGATGTTTATGATAAAAGAATCTTGCTATGTTTAGACTATTTATTTTAAGCACAGTAAAAAAAGTTTACACTTGGGATTTCATATGGCACACGGTACATTGCCATCAAGGTAGGGATGTTATACATCAAAAAAGCTAAGTTTAGAACACTGCGTTACATAATTAGACTTTTTCTTGCCCAGACCACTTACAAATTCTAAGTCATTTTTAAGTTTCTAACATCCATAAAAACGTAGCTTTCTTACTAAAATGCAAGAATAAAAAAAAGTAGTGTCTAAACAAGACAAATAAAACAAACTGGAATGAAAAATCTACAAGTCACATCTAAAATCGGGGCTTTTTGTTTGGGCCTTCATATTCTTCTCTCCCTCTCCCATAAGCTGCAGGAGTTCCAGGCCCCATTCCTCTAGGGCCCTGGCCACCTACAGGCCCCGCACCTCCCTGTCCAAATCGCTCAGGGCGCTATTAGAACAATTAAGAGTTCATTATGTGTAGTTGATGTCCATGTGTGTTTAGAATTTATATTAGAAGGTTCCGCAGTCAACGTTCGTCGATACAATCACCATTGAGTCGATCCACAGGTACCGGGAACATAGAAAGGAAAAAAGGGTAATTTAATAATTAGTTTAACTTAATACATGTCTTGTGGTATGTTCCCAACTTGATCCATTCTGAAATGTCTGTTTCAGCAAACAGATATTCCCTGAAGTGCTAAAAATTCAAGCATTAGTATGGGTTTGAACCAAGAATCCTCTTTGAAAGAAATTCTGGTTATTTGCTAAAATTGCTAATCTACATCTTCAGTGAACAAGGTACAAAGAAGCCCAACAGGAGCTTCCTAAAGCATCAGCCATCTTGTATAAAAAGCAAGATGCCTAGTTAAAAGGTATAAGACCCATGTTCTTGAAGTTATCTGGACCATGTCTATTTATTTAAATGCCACTGACCCTATGAAAGTACGAATAGTATACACCTGGTTAAATTGCCAAGACAAGACAACCACTAAATGTTTGCACAATGTTAAACTTCTTTAAATAGCTCCACTGCAGTAGAGGCTTCAGAGTAAGAATTAACAGAGTCCATTATTATTTTGCAGTATCTGAATACATTCAAGCTGGTCTCCTCTGAATCCACTAAAGCTCAGCTAAGCTGAAATAAAGCAGACCAGTTCACTTTTCAATTTACCTGATCTTCATTGCTTGATTTACCAGGCACAAGAGAGGGTGTAATGAATCAAAGATGTTGACGTTGGCATTATTGGTGCTTTTAGGGTAGCATAGGAACTATTTTACCAAAAAAAGCTTCCAATGCACTCAAGCTTAACAACAGAGCCAATTCACTCAGTATAATTGCTCAGACTAGCTATATGAATCCTTTAACTAGATACACATGCAGATGTTATTTGTGAAAGGCTCACACTCAATTTGCTCCCCAATAACCCCACAAGCAAAAGCCTAGATTCCAGAATGCTACTGCCACAATCATCACAGATGAGAAAACATATGCATGAGCCCTTCACTGATTTGCATAAGTATCCAATCATGGAGTCACTGAGAGTCTGGATTTCTAGCATGTAAGTAAATCTCCATCAGATGTCCTCTAACAACTGGCTTACAGTTATTAGACTGCCAAAGGCCAAGTGTTATGAATGAACGAATTCCATAAAAGGAGACAATTTCTACTAAATTTCTAAAGTTACATACTTTAGAAAGACAGCACAGTGCTTCACTGAAATTTCAGGTTTTTTCTAGTGCCACCAATTACAAGTGAATGAGATATTTAAATATTTGATACACTGCATTATTAATTTTTAAAACACACATCCGGGTTTTACCAGACAACCTATTTCAACAGAAGTCTATAACTAATTGCAGACTCCTTTGAGCTACACGGTCAAAACAGCAACAGGGCATCTTAAGAAATTGGGGTTAAATAAATGATAATGATTTCTGTTAAATGACACATGAGCTACAAGTAGCCCATCTCATGTAGCAAAACCTTCAGTAGTAGAATAGCCTCCACCCCTTCCCCCAACACTATTTTATGTGTTAGATTAAACTCTTAAGGTGAATGTGTACCAGACAAGAAGGATTAGATTTAGATTTTTCAGTAATTCTATTTACCAGTTGTACTACTCCAAGGCTTCACATATAATGTGAAATCAAGAATTTCTCCAAAGCCTACAAGTACAGGAATAGGAAGTAAAGTTCAAAGTGCTTGGAGAACAAGTGTACTGTCTGCAGCTACTATAAGGCAAGATATGCCCCTGAATATTGGTGACCACGGGGAAGAAGCTACTGCTTTCACAGACATCCCCCGAAGCATCCAGTTAACCACTCTGGGAATAGGATGGATCTCTAGTTTGATCCAGCAGCTCCGTCTATAGTCAGGAAAACTTAAAACAGCATAACCAAATCATGTATTATTTAAGAGTCAATAAGCAACTTGCTCAAGAAATAGATTGCTAATGAGTGGCCTACCTCAAGAATTGCTTTTTTCCTCATCATCACATATTGTGTGTCAAAAGCCAATGTGTACAATAAGATAGGTAATTTACATCTAAATATTCTCTACCTGTAATGAACCCATTACATTAACAAGTAGCAATAGTTTAATTATATTTTAGGCTTATTTTCATCTCCCTTTATTTTATACACATTTCTATGCACCACAGGTAACTCAAGTTCAGAAAGTGACACAAAACCACTTCTGCTAGTTAAACTAACTCATGTGTGCTCCTCCCCCCCCCCCCCCACTCCCAGGCAGGTTGTTAGATTACAGAACTAAAGGCTCCTTACAAGTTTAGCCAGATAACTCCCAACCCAACTGATCACAGGAAAGTCTGCTAATATCCATTGCAGAAATATCTGAGCAGACCTGTAACCATACTGGCAAAGACTAGACTTAGTTTTACATTGCTCAACAGGCTTCTTGCTATTAACAAACTGGAAAAGGGAAGCCTATCTAAAAGTGTAGGTTATAGAATTAATGAAAAAAAATCTCTAGAACTATGGTCAAGCTGCCACAGAATACGTTACCATATCGCTTCCCATCATAGTGCCACTCATAGATGTTTGTCCAACTCCGGGATTGGTCTCATAGCCAAGGCCAGTGCCACCTGCTAATGGTGGGAATTTCTGAGCAGTTGTACCATAGGGATCTATTTTAAAAAAATAATCAAATGATTATGCATCAGATAGATCACAATAATTTATACAGGTGAGTTTAATTGGAAAGCTTTTTTTTTTTTTACCTCCCATGTTCATTGCACTGGTACCACCCATTCTCATGTCTCTTTCTCTCTGCAAAGACAAACAGACGTAAAAACAAGTAAATCCCTTAAAAACTCTGAAATGCACATCTGGATTAGAAGCTAGGAGACAATGATTTCTAATCCTGTAACAAAAGCCAGCAGAATGACCAGCTGTAAAACAGCAGGTACCAATCCTCCAAGATCCAGATTTACATCATCAAAATTGGGAAAAGTCTTTTAAATAAGTATGAAAACTTATTCCTAGGGATTATCGTGAGATTCAAGCATTTGGGCACCTAGATTACTGGGATTCTTCCAGGCCTGACTTACAGGATCCATGTAACCCATTCGAGTATAGCTTTCTTCTCTCTGTCTTCTCATTTGTTCTTCCATCTCACGCTGACGGATCATCATCTCTTCTTCCCGCCTACGTCGCTCTTCTTCTTGCCTGAAAATACAATTGCTCTTTTATAATTTGTACTCTTATAAAACTTTTACCATAAAATTTATCAATTGGGAGGAGACAAGGCTGAACAAAACACTGCAGTAATCCTCCACTAGTTCCTTCACTTGTTCTAAACAATTTATGGTTATTCACAGCTACATACAAAACTTGTTAAATACAGGATTAATAACAGGTTCAAATTACCTCAATTGCATTTCTTTTCGTTTCTGCATCTCTTGATTATGAAGTTCCTCCATGCGTCTCAATTCCTCTTGTCGCCTCATGAGATCTGTAAGTTTGACCATTTAAAGCAACCATTGTTTAATAATAGATTATGAGTTTCTATCAATTCAAGAAAATCTGAATTTGATGGGCATTCCTGAAATTATTAAATGCAAAAAGCCTAACAAGCAAATGTGTACACAAACAAGTTTGTCTTAATTATTTTAGTGAATGATTCATACATACAACACTTTGCAGACACATTACTACTTAGGCAATTGATGGAAGACAAATATTTTCAACTGAACTTTTTTCTGAAACAGCAGTATAAGATTATAAGAGAAAGACTGCACAAATAATAAAATGTGGCCCTCACTTTATGGTATACCCTTCCCCCTGAAATTAGAGTGGCACCATCACTTTTGATATTTATTGAATTGGTTATGCTCTCAGGCCTAGGATTCCCAGGCAACTATTGATTTATACTGAAGGCACCCTCATTGAGTGGGTTGCCATCAAGACAAATGTCTGGTTCCCTGAGAATCCTAGGTTGAGTGCATAATCAGCATTTTACCATGGTTATTATTTCTATGCTACTATTCTGGTTGTTTTAGATTTTTATATTGGCTGTATTGGCAATATACTGTTGTGCACCATCCAGAGTCACCTTTAACAACAACTACTATATAAATGTGAGTAATAAACCTAAAAACAGTAAATTTATATTGTAAAATGTAAAGGGGTAAAAACAAAACATTAGGATACCAAAAGTGAAAACTTGAGAAAAAAAATGGGAGAAAGCAAGCAAAATCTCAGCCAGAGATCTGTGCCCTATACCTTGGCGTAAAAGGTTTGCCTGATGCTCATGGTAAGCATCCTCCATCTCGCTTTCCAGTTTGTCCTTGGCATCTTTCATATTTTTCTCTACTTGATCTCTCTGCTGTTTCTCCATTTCATCCAACGATTTCCACCGTTGAGAATATTCATATTCAAAACTTCCAGGTTGTGCAAATCGTGGTGGTGTTTCTCTCTCCCTAGAAATCCAATTGAAAATGAAATGCACATTTATAGTTGTCAAAATAGCTAGCAATGATGCTGATAAAACAAACATATTATAACATTAACAATTTTCTTCATCTACAGATTGCCATTGTACTGCCACTCAAGTACAGAATAAACTAGTCTTAAGACAGTTAGAGGAAGAAGCCTTTGACTTTTTCAGTTTACTTTTTTTTATGGAGCTGCAGTGGCTCAAGTGGTAAGAACACAGTACTGCAGATCAGCAGTTTGGCTGATCGAATCCCATCAGCTCCAAGGTTGACTCAGCCTTCCATCCTTCTGAGGTCGGTAAAATGAGAACCCAAATTGTTGGGGGTAATATGCTGATTCTGTAAACCTCTTAGGGAGAGCTGTAAAGCACTGATAAGCGGTATATAAATCTAATGCTATTGCTATTGCTATTTTTTCCAATTATAAGCATTCACCCAAATTCTTATTAAAAAACCCTGAAGAAGTGACTTTAAACCTGGGAAAAGCAGCAAGATATTTTTTGGCTGAGAAATATGCAGGGGAAAAAAAGAACTCAAATATTATTTATTGATGGAGGGGAAGACAACTCCTAAGCCTGAGGGGGAAAATTAAAAGTAAAAAACTTTGCAACCACGATTACTCTGAATTGGCATAAAACGGAATTATCATTTACCTCAATTTATAGCCACTATGCTTGAAATGGAAGAAATAGTGGTGGAAATGGCAGAGATGAGAGAACTATGCAATGTGGTCTCTCTAGGAATCCAGAGAGTGATTGACAAAGTGGATGTGATTTTTGAAAAAACAATAAAAACATTTTAAACATGATAAATGAATATCAAGACACCTTTGAGATGAAGGGCTTGACTGGGCAAATGAATCAACAATTGAGATTGCAAAAGGAAAATGAAGAGCAGAAAAGATTTAACCAAAAAAGACAAGAAAAGCGAGGTGAACAGCTGTAGTGGAGGGATTGGCTGTTTCAACAGCTACAAAGGCAAGGATTGGTGCAGACGGCGGGACAAAATAAAAGTGAGAGCTCAACAATTGGAGAGGCTGGTGATGATGATCTGGGAAAAGAAGATTGAAAATGAGACATATGCGGACAACTTGGAAATTTGGCGACAGGAGTTACTGAGAAGAAATATACTGGAATTGAACAAAGAGGAAGCAGACAAAGGCAGAGGAGAAGAGGAGGGGCTTGGGAGAATAGCTAGAAGACTCGCTAGGATTGTATTTTGGACGAGAAGAAGAGAGGAAGGGTAGATGTGGTCAGCTCAAGGTTTTAATTAGTTAGGCAGTAAACAAAGCCAAAATCCTTTTTTAGGTAGGGGGAATAATTAGAGTATAGATGCTTATAGAATAAAGGGAAATGATTGAAGGAAAGGGTGGAATTTTTAGACGTTTGGTAAAGGTATTACAATGGTGAAAAGGTTAATCAGTATTATTAGTGTTGGTAGTAAAAGATTGTTACGAATGATATGGAGAATTAAATATGTTTAAATAAGGGTAAATTTTGGTTTACAGAGACTTGAATAAAATAATGAGATTAACTAAATTGTGATAGGAGAACAGGAATGGGAATGATTGTTAAAAAAAAAAAGGTTAAAATATTGTTTATATGAATATATGAACTAATATGAATAATGAACATGAATATGAAGAAGTGAATGTAAGGATAAAATGAAAAGTGAAATGTATTGATTTGATAAAAATGACAAAGATTAATAACATCGTTAGCATGAATATAAAGGATTGAATGACATTTAGAAAATTTGATATAGATGATTGAGCTTTTTTTCCCCTTTCTGGTTATGGAACCTTAAACAATTTAAAATGGTTTTTTTCTTTTTCTACCATCTTTGTTGGACCATAAGGAAGGCCGATCGTCAAAGAATTGAGGCTTTTGAACTCTGGTGCTGGAGAAGATTCTTGCGAGTCCCTTGGACTGCAAGGCGAACAAA
>JANHJO010000168.1:155549-176559 GCA_032468235.1 Pseudoxyrhopus heterurus
AAAAAGTTGGATAATGGAGAAAAGGAGCATGGGTAAAAGGAATGTTGTATGGTTTTTCAATTGTCACGTTTTAATATATATATATTTACTATTGTTGTTGTATTGTATTCTGCTGTAAGCCGTCCAGAGTCCCTTGGGAGTTGGGCGGCATATAAATACAACAAAATAAATAAATAAATAAATAAGACAGATTAGAGGATATGTGTATGGGCAAAAGGGTGCTTGGGTACCAAGAGAATTGGGATAAAGCGTTATTCGCGTTAAGATTTATCCTTGTGGGTTAACATTTTGATACAATGGTGGAGCCAAAAAGTATTGGTAGGTTAACAAGTTAAAAGACATATATTAAACTCTTGGGTATGTACCCCTGCAACTTTCCTCTTGGGAGGATACTGCTAGATTACAGTACTTCTTAAAAGAGTAAAGTGATGACTGCATTGATTTTCATTATCTCTCTCTTTTTGGCCCATGACTGGAGCCTTCAAAAGAGACCTTTATGATATTCAGGCCAGTAAACCGTTTTGGATTTGTGACTTACCAAATACTGGATAACATCATTTATTTATTTTTTTGGCTTAGATGGACAGGTGGATTCATCTTGGTGAGCTTGACATTAATCGGATGTATTTCTATGGGAGTCTCACGCAATCTTGGTGTTGGGTCTGTTTCATATTTACTGGAATATAATAATGAGTAATGTTTCCAACTTACAGTCTAAGCTGTCTGACCATTTCCTTTTTAAATTAGCATGTTGAAATATTGTCACACATATGTGTGCTTCCACTTCATTGTGATACTATTTTTAATAAATCTTAAGACCAATATGCAGGGTAAACTATGTAAAAAAGAGTTTAACATCAGTGTGCTCAGATTACAGTCCCTAGTTAGAAAAAAAATTAAACCACGAATCTTACCTTTTTTTAAAAAATTGGTAAAAAGCACAATGAATATCAAAATCCTGCTATTGGCAATGACATTTTGATTCTCTTGACAAATGAAGGACTTCAGTTACAGAGAAGGGAATTAGTATGTAATTGAGCAATCTATTTTAAACTTTCTCTCCTGCTGGTCAAACTACATGCCTTTTCCACTAGAATTTTGCTGCAGTCCCACCTATGTTTTGTGATGTCATAGCATGGAAGAGATGGAGTTTGCTGTATCAAATAGAAGGTATGCCTGCTGATATGCTTGTGTTTGGGATGAAGGTGAACATTCTGGCTATGTGAGCTGCTTACAAATTTAGCACAAGTTTTAATTGATATTTCCTATCAATAACATTTGCTTTGGCTTGGATCTTCTAAAAATATAACAATTTTAAGTTCATGGAAAGAGGCTTTGGCTTTTCTCCCTAAAAATTAACTCCTGAGAATTGGGGGGCTCCTGGAATATGTAAAGAGGCTGCAAATAGCATTCTGCAAATAGATGAAGAATTACAATTTTCTCTTTTATATGAATGGAAAGGCAACTTGAAATCTATGCCAATATTTTGTGTCAGTAACATGTTGGATGGCATCTCTTACAATTAATGCAGAATTTGTATAAATAGACTTTTATTAGATGCCAGCTACTACATGCATATAATAGTTTATTCTTGTCAAAGAAAAATATATCTCATTTGATTAGCTGTCAGGATAATAATGTAACTTCATTTTAATTGAAATAGCTAATAAAGATATAATTTCTTGTACTTATTATACATTTTATTTTAGCCCTGAGTAATGCATCAAACTTAGTTTTGAGTAGCTGGATGAGTACAGTAATTGTCTCATTGTGATTCTAAATTGTCTTAAAATGATACGTGCTTAGAACTTTTACACTAGTGTCAAATCAATTTATTCATTTCATAGTTTAATTTTTCTACTATAAATGAAGTTTTATTCTGTATATTTCATTCCTTGCTGTAGCTTTTCTAGAGAAAAAGGAAATATTCTTCATTGAAAAATAAAACTTTAAAGTGTTGAGAATTGTTATTCCACTATAATAATATAGACATTACCCATCAAACTGTCTTTCTATCATTGAAATGTGATTTCTGGAAAGTTTTGAATCGAAGTATTTTAAGTTTCCCTAAATGAATGAAAATCTATTATAGCATTTTTTTAAAAAAATAATGAGAGGCAGTTTTTCTAGTGGTTCGGGCACCGGCTAGAAACCAGGAGACTGTGAGTTCTAGTCCTGCCTTAGGCATGAAAGCCAGCTGCATGATTTTGAGCAAGTCCCTTTCTTTCAGTCCATAATGTCTGGCTTGGGCGATAAATTGGGCAATAAGCCGGTCCATCAATTCCTGTCATGAGCAATGGATCGATATTCAACTGTTCCAAAAATAAAAAAGGAAGTTCTGCAGGAAAAACTGTAGGATGAAAAAAAAAAGCCTAATGTAATGTTAAATAACTATTAAGCAACATATTCAATATTATAATTGATGAATGGAGGCATTGGTTTAATAGAGTGCATATTATTTTAATGATAACAGCTTTTATTAAGCAAGCCAACATAAAAACAATTTACATGAGCTTGTTTGGACAAATCATAATTTTAGCCATGAAAAAGACACTGTAGTCATGCCAGAGTATAAAGCGTAATCATGTAACACTATTTGTTTAAATGTACTCTTTGGACATGAAATATATTATTAGGACCACTAATTGGCAAAGGAATGTAATTCATTAGATGGATATTATTTTAATCTATAACTCAGCTTAAAAAGAATCAAAACCAATACAGTGAAAATAGACACCTGATGACTTTAATAGCATCAATATTGTATAATGACTGCAACCCAGAAGAGCAATATGTTTCACCTAACATAGCGAGGGAATCCAGAGAAAATCTTTGGAGAAAATGTCTATAAAGAGCCAAGATTTTTAATGCCAAATTCAGACACTGATATTGGGCAGGTGGATCTTTACATGTCTGGATTAATTCGGATAAGTAACATTTGCAATTTCCCTTCTTTGTTTTCTCATTTTTCTCTTCCGACTTTCACTTTGTGTCTGAAGTACATGAACTATAATTTTGAAAAATGATAGTTTCTTTGCAAATTAAGACTGAAAAACCCAAAAGCCCAGTAAAAATGAGAAAGAAATCTCTCTGCAAAAAGTAGAGTAGCAAATTTGGTGGATCAGAACTGTAAAAATCTTACCTTTCTAGTTATTCAGATTGTTGTTATCATTATTTGTTATGTATTTGGCAAAGGCAGAATATCATGTTATTTAAATTTTCCATTGCTGCCCTCAGCTTTGCTAATAAATCAAATTTCCACTTCTTAAATTGGATATTGATAGAGATTCAGTTTGAAATACCTTTTCCATGCTTGCTTTGAATGCTTTTTTTTTTGCTCCTTGGATATAAAACCATCATATTAATTATTTATCTTAGAGGAGTTGCTGAGGAAATTGATGAGAATTGCATAAAACTCTTGCATGCTAAACATTTTCCAAAAAAGAATATTCAGTATGATTATGATTGTGTTGGTAAGTTTTATGCTTGTCAGTCGTTGCACAGTAATGTTGAAATTAAATTTTCCAAACCTCTGAATTCATATGAGGCTTTCTTTTTTTAATGTAATTTAATTTTTTATACTACCTTGCCTTTAGAAAAAGCAGGCAACTTTTATTGAATATCAAGAATCAAATCAGGGTTTCTTATTAATTGTGGTTCCTGGCCAAAACAGAAGCATCAATTATTAAGAGATTGAGTTCATATAATTTGCAAAAATATGGCATAGCCAAGAGGGCTTGTTCATAGCGAATTATTTGGAATGGATTATTTGCACCAACTTGATTGGCCAAGGGAGTTGGTATGCCATATGTTCAAAACAACTTCAACTGCTTCAAATCTAGATTAGGACTGAACTCAAAAGTAATACAAAATATGAAAGCATACTACTGTAAAATGTTCCACTCTTTTAGCTAGTTTAATATAATGCAATTTTCCGTAGCTTGTTGCTTCCCAGGTATATTATTTGCACTGTAGTTATTAGGATCTAATAACTGGCTAATTTTCAGTCTCAACGTATCTGGAAAGTGCAATAGAGAAGAATGTTTTACTACTAGTATTACATTTAGAAAAAATAGTTCTTAGTTGCTCCCCATGGCCTGAAAGCAAAATAAGTTATGCCAAACCCTTAAAGACTGTGTAATTGCATTTTTACAGTTCATGAAGACTTACCTGTATTTTCATAACTGTACAAGTTACAGCATTAGTTTTCTGCTTTTATTTCAGAAATCTTAACTTCATTGTATAGTGTATATTGTCTGCAAAAAAATCTGTAAAATTGCTTCAAATTAAAGCAGTATTGTTTTGTGTTTATTTAGTAAAACCAAGCTAAAATAGTATCAATCATGTTTTTTTAATATTGTATCGATATATGATACAATGTTTTAATAGTGAAAAGGAATTGAACTTGAAGTGAAGGTGTTCTATACCATTCTACTTTGAATTTAGTTCCAGTTATTTCATTTGGGCTTATTTACATAATGCCTGAATTGGATTGCAGAACAAGGATTACATTATTCAACTACCAAGGTTATTTTATTAGCATATCTTAAACTTCATATTGCAAAACATTTAAAGCATAGCCCAATAGTTATTTGGGGGATATTTATATATTTTAAAGGTGGAATAACTCGGCAAATAAAGCACATTTATCTTACTGAGACTTTAAGGGAAATATTAGGTTATTGGAAACATTACTGTAGTGTGCCTGAAGATCTGTACTCATTTACATGTGATTGTACATTTGCAAGTTTTAATTTCAAAGTTGACTAGCAATACAGTCATTACACTTCCCAGTTTGATAATGTTATAGTAATTGGTTAGGAATATTTTCTATTTCTGAAAAATACATCTTTTCACTTCATTGAATTTCATTGAAAATATATAACAATACATACAGCTTATCCAAAGAAAAGTTTTGATACAATCAGTATGCACTCCTGCATACTGTTTTTGAAGCTCTTTGCTAGTTTTCTTACTTTTAGACCTGTATTTGTATTCTACTTTTCAGCTAGTAGGCTGAAGGTAATTCACACCTTTAAATTTACAAGCATATTGCAGAAGGGAGAGGGAAGAAAGATGAAAGCATAGTTAAATGTATTCATATTTGAAAAGAGAAAGAATTATTTTAGCTATTGTTTACCCGAAACCACTGTTAATATTTTCATCAGCAAATGCTTTTATGATTTTATTTAAAACGTTTTAATTCTGTACATCACATGTTTAGGTGTATCCTGGTAATTCCCAAAGTTTTATCTATAAAAACATAATAGCATGGTTTTCATGTGATCATTTACCAAATTCACCCAACAGATGTGCCCAATCATGAAGTGAATAGATTATATTCCAGGGCCCACCCAAAGATATTTCGAATTAATGCATAATTGTTACACTTTTATTTCTTTAATTCATAGCAAATGGCAGCCTCTTTATGATCTGGGCTGTCATTTCGATGAGGAACCATTTGGAAATCCCAGGGCTGTAGACTAGACTGGAAAATTTAAAAATATCCTACAAAAAGGCAATAAGAAATCATTTCTATATTATGCCAATAATACAACAACATAAATCACTCATGTATTCATCAGGATTTGAGCTTGGTTCAAAAGAGACCTTTCCTTTATCTTGGACGCTTACCAGTTGAAACTAGATAATCAAAGATAAAATAATTTAAATGAACATCACAGAATACAATCAATTCTCTAAAGTACCCCTTTGCCTATGCTGGTTCTATCACCCAGGCTCCTACCGGTAGTTATAGTTTAGTAATCCCTGAGAGGGCACATGTGAGTTACCTGAATAGGCCTAGTTTGCATAGGCAAATATATGATTTTCCAATAGCAAGTGGTTGCGAGCAGAAGGTAGAAATGCTTGTTGAAAAATCATGGTGCTTATTGTGACCCAAACATAGAATATACTACAGATTCTGTGATTTGTCTAACGGGAGCTGGATTTGGGAACATACTAAGCACGTGCACTATGCAATGTGGTGGTCATTCCCAAAGGCCTGTAATTGTTGCAAGTTATTTGTTCTAAATAGCCAGAATGTGATACAAGAGATCTGTGACAGGAATTTCATGTGGGATCTGGGGCTGTTTTAGTCTGCTGGGATCTGAAATATGTGCTGCATTACATACATCATTGCTAACAGTAATAATCTGGCAGGCTGGGCAACCAACCATAATGCATTTGACATTCCTGCCTTGACTATCAATGCCTTTTTATGTGGGTTTCTTGATTTTATTATAATGTTCTCAGATTAATGAGGCTTTTACATTTTTAATGATTATGGCAACCCATGGAATTTTTGTTATCAAGGAAAAGTATGATCAATGAGTAACAGATTTGGGGAGTGTGTGTGAGAGAAAGAGAAAGGGAGAGGGAGAGAGAGAATTGGATTTGTTTTTTTTTTTAAAGGAAAGCTATTCATTCTTGATAGTTGTGGATGTTTTCCTGATGAGATTTTCCTCTTTTGGGCATGATATTTTCCTGTATGGGGATAATGCACAGATATTCCATGAGTCAAATGGCAGTTTCAAGAGAGGAAGAGTTTTTATAGCAAGAATGAGTTCATCCCCATCCCCCAGATCCATATAACAAAGCCTTGTTTACTCTTTCTCTCCCCCCCCCCCTTCTGCTTTTAGCCCTTTTAAAACTCTGGGGTCATCCACAAAAATCACCTGTGTCAACACCATAGAGCTGTTCATAAATTCAACAATCTGAAATGGCTTCAATTGCAACTCCATTATAGTAACTTTGACAATGTTGTTGGCAAGCAGACTTGGACAAAAATTAGGGACTATGGCTATGTATGTGTATGCAACAGAGGAAGACACCCCTCACGCCCTGCAATCCTAATTGGAAGGTTTTCCTGGAAGGGGTATGTGTGTGTGTGTGTAATGTTTACTATTCAAAAAGATTGGGAATATTGAAAAAATGAAAATGCTGCTGAAATCTTATGTCCACGTTTTAAAAACAATCAACTTCAGAGAGGATTTTCAATCTCTATTTTCTGTCCTCTGTTCTTTTGTATCTCTGATTGAGGGGATTTCCAAACCCATTTATAATATGCCCCAAGGATCTATACTGTTCTATATTATTATACTCTTGCCCCGTGCAGATCTTTTGCTATAGAGGTGCTTTTGCATGTAGAGAGCTGGTTTGGAATAGTGGTTAAGGTACCAGTCTAGAAACCAGGAGATTGTGAATTCTAGCCCTGCCTTAGACATAAATGCCCTCTGGATGCCACTCATTTTCTCTCAGCCAATCCACTTCGCAGGGTTGTTGTGGGGAAAAAATAGGAAGAGAAAGGAGTATTAGGTATGTTGCTGCCCTGAGTTACTTATCAACTAATAAAGGGAAGAGAGAAATCATACAAACAAATGTCCCAGATTAAATCTTGGATTCTCCAGGTGTGGCTGAGGAATAATGCTGCTTTATTCCATGGATAGCATAACTACTGGTACTTCTAGACTTACAAATCAACTCATGATTTTATATAGGAAAAACCAGTTTCTTATGACTGAAATATTTTTGTATTTAATATTTAGAGCTTCCATGAGCATAGTTGGAGGAAGTGGAACAAAGAATAATAAAGCAATATCAAAGCAATGTTCCTGCTACAAGGAATCACTGTGCATATCCCAGACATTGATTGCATTCCTCTCTTGCTGATTGTGTTTGAGGAAAACAAGTTATTGCTGAAATAGAACAGAAAACCTAGATATAATGATCACATGGCTAATACTGAACTTCCAGCATCTGGAGGGTGCCAAGATTTAAGTAATCTTCCTCCTCCTTTAGGAGGAGGAATTACGTGTGAAAATTTATTTTATTTCACATATAAAAATAAATTAATTGGGGTGCTTTAAAAAAAACCCATTTCTGTACAAAATTGAATTAAAACATTTTTAGAAGATATTGGTCCAAATTACCTAGCTGCTGTTGTTGAACTTTATTTTAGTGATCTAATGTTGCTGGAATATTTTGCTGACATATTTACAACTAGCTCAAATTTGTCCCTTTTGAAAAGCAGTTTCAAACATTGTGTGTGTTTGTGCAAATTGGTCATGAATCTCATTTTATGTTTGTGTGTGTGTCTTCCATTTATTACAGTGTAAATAGCAGAATCACGCATGCCCTTGAGGAATTCTGTGGTGGGTTTAATTTTCACCATATTACTTCGCTCTCTTTTTAACAGCTGCTGAATATGTGACATATCTTGACAATCTCCATATCTTGGCAACCTTTACCGATTGTCAAGCTACCCTTAAAGAAACAGAAGTAGAACTAGTAAAAAAAAAATACTGTTGATCCAAGATACTGGTATTGTTATTATTACCTACAAAATATGTTAACTTTTCCCTAACGTCCTCATCCTAATCCCTTGGTTCATCCTATTCTTGAAGAATTTGAACAACTCAACATTCCCATCTGACTTCGCCTTGCTTGAGAAAACATGAAACAGGCACGTGCAGTATTTTCATTTGCCTTGAACAGCTCCTTTAAACAGGGAGCTATAATCCACTCAGTTTTTAGCTGAGCTGGCCATGCTGGGAACGTTCTTGAATAGAGAGGGCAGGTGAACACCCAGTTGTATTGAGACAGGGAAGAGGATGGGCACGCAACGACCCTCCCCTTGCAGTTTTGGTGGCTGACCGGCTGGCGCTAGACACGGGCAGCTGCAACAGCTGCTAATGCTAGGGGGCTCTACACTTCCAGCAGAACCTTCCTGAGTTCACAGCTCCAGCAAGCTCCCTCCTTAGTTGCGCTCTATGGCTGTCCTGACCTCTAGAGGTTCACTTCCTGTTGGAAATGCTGCTTTTCCTGCAGCAGGTATATGCAGCAGGCTGGCTCTTTGTTACCCTCTGCACTTCTTTCTCCTCTTCCTTTAGATGCTATGAAGGTAGGAATTGATACCCTGCAAAGGTATTCCGGAAGGGCAGTTGCCTGTGGAAGGACCATGGTTTCTCTGAATGATAAAGGGAGTTTCTTAAGCCTAAGGGGAGGGGGAGGGGACTGGGATCCTGACTAAAGTGGTTAACATCCCCTCCCTCCCCCTCCCCAGTGTGTCCCAGGGCTGGGAGCTACTGCCTAGACATTTATTTTGTCAGGGTTTAGGAATATCTGAAATTTTGATGCTGTTGCATAAATGATTTGCCTAGTCTGCACTTTTTTTTTTTTTTAAAGAAGCGGTTTGCCTTAAAAGAATTCTACATACAAGTTGAAAAATGTGTTATGGTTCTTCAGTTTTAGAACAAATACTGAAGTTCTGAGAACTTGTTATAAATGAGTTAAACATCATTGGGTCATAGACATTCTCTTCCCCCCCCCCCAAAATTGTTGCTGTGTGTCAGTCTTAATTTGTTCAGATACACCACTTCTATTTTTGTGTTACAAAAATCAAGAGATTTGAATTAAATACGTAGTGTCTGAAAGCTGATGAATATTTGTTTCACATTTCAGTGTTCTCCTATCCTAATGGGGTCAAGGTTTTGGTTATTTCCTAATGGAATTGGAGTAATGAAAAGTTACAATATTGGGAAAAGTTGATTAAATGTAATCGCTGTCTGATACAGGGATTACTGTTAATGGAAAGAAGCAATAGTTCAATAAACAAGCACATAATTACAAGGAGAACATTTGGGACACTTGCTACGGTAGCATTTCCAGGATTAGTACAGGGCTGTCAAACTCCCGGCCCACAGGCCAGATGCGCCACTCACTGGCCACTCCCACGCCCGGTTTAGCAAAGGGGAAAACAGTCCCGATACATCATGTGACGATGTGTGTTTGACACCCCTGGATTAAGAGAAATGACATCTTCCCTAAAAACTGCTGGTTAATATTAACAGTACTTAGCTAGTTGTATCAGCAGATCCATTTAATACAAGGATGATTTCTATTTTTATATGATGCTCTTCTGAAACAATGACTTGGTAATCTTCAGAACTCTGCAGAGTAGGCCAATATTTTTAATTCCATATTGCAGGTGGAGGGCTGCATTTTTGAGTGTTCATAGTTGCATGTTTATTTATTATTTATTTAAACAATTTACATGGTCATCCATCTTTACTTCAGTAACTCTTTACATTTCACAGCACTTCTAGTACTGTATCAGTAATACCAATATTAGGGTAACTGTTCACTTATATTATTTGCCCTGATGTATCTTTTCTGGGATATTTCTTTTGAAATAGTGTTTTGGGCTACAGTACATTAGTTATTGTAGATCAGATGCAATTCCTTTTATGGACCTTATTGGCAACCCTGAAGCCTGTGCATTATGCATTCTGTATATAAAAGAGGGTCCAAATTATTGATAATCTAACTTTATTCCATATTCTTGACACCTCATGTCTTTTAAAGTCCATTCTTCTTTTCATGAAGTATTGATGTAAACATTACATTTCCTTTTTCCAAGTAAAATTCACTTATATAAACATGTACATTTACCCATCTAATATTTACCCATCAGTGATGTTGAAATGAAAATTAAGTCTGTTAAGATAACTTCATTTATTGCATTCATTCTTTTCCAATCAGTTGCCTCCTATTTAGTTTTTCTACTGTTAGACTATAGGACAAAGGAAAACATATAATGTAGAAAATCGATAATTATAATATTCAGTTTTTTATTTTTGCAAAAATGTCATGGCTCTATTACAAAGTTTAATAGAAAATATAGTAATACTTTTCTCCAGAAATACAACTCACAAATATTCCAAAAGAAGTTTACCATGCAGCAAGCTGATTATAATATATACTAAACCCCAGGATACCTGTATTCCAATTTCTGTTCTGCCTGATGTCACTAGGACAGTTTGTTTAAAAGAAGTGTGAGAATTAAATGGAAGAGTAGTTTAGGCTTTGTCTTGCAAAAGGGGCAAGATAATAATTGTATTGTGCCTTTTAAAGGGTTATTTGTAAAGTTATTAGATCATTTAACATTGTGCAGAAAGGATTAGTTCTGTTTTTAACTACGCCCAACCCCATGGCTGCAAATAAGTTGGAAGATATGATCCAGGATCTCCTGAATGATTTTGGGGTTGGGGTTGGCTATATGGCGTATTTAAAATAAATTTAAAACAAATTTTTATTTTGTTCACGGATTTGTAAAATTTCACATACTTTGACAGTGTTTATATGAGTAATTATGTAACAGTAACTGTTTTGCGCAATGTGGGGCCTGAAAGCATTTCTTAACAAAAAATATGGTAATAGGAATCCAAAGGTGGGAGAAAAGGTTTTGAAATAGTGAGAAGCAAAGGAGAATTTGGTCTGGAGCAACAATTCCTAATCTGATTGTCCTCTAGATATATAAACTTGAACTTCTAGAATTCTTAATGAAGGCCAGGTTAGTTGAGAGAGTCTGAGCTTGAGAAGGTTTGTCCACCTGAAGCCCCATAATACAGCAGGAGAATTAAATTTTCCTTTTATGAGATATAAAAAGGCAGTGCTATAAAACTTGGATTAATATTGAAAACAGGCAAAAAGACTCCTGTTGACCGCCAGAAAGGTGGATGAAGTGAGAAAGAAAGGATCAAAAGATTTTTTTATTACATTTCACTCAGAAGTAATTTAAGGAGGGGGATGGAAAAGTTTGAGAAGTTAGAATTGAGTTGCTATAACTCTTATGCAGGAAACTCGGAAGTAAACCTTATTGAAGTAAGCTGGACAAGATTTTGGAATCACCTCAGTGGTGAGTTGATTTTGCTTTTGCAGCTGGTACTTTGAGGTGGTGGCAATCCTGGTCTCTTTAAAGTTTTGGAGGCGATCCCTACCATGGAACAGGTTTTTCTGCTCCTGCACATAACATAGTAATATTTTAAATCCAGCTTTATTTTTGCTTTATTTCAAGAAATGAAATGTTCCATGTAATGTACTAACCTAACCTTGGTTCGATTGTTGCAATCTAAACCAAACTTTTTTTTTTTTTTACCAATCCCATCTGTAGGAAGTGTGTAAGCATACAATTTTCTATCGAAGTATATAGCTTTCACTCAGGACAGTGTTCAATTTGGATATAAATGCACGTATAAGTGAAAACCACAAATTTTATTGAAAAACTCCTATGGACCGCTTTTCTTTTACTGGAACAATAAACAGTTTATTTTAAAAATGTTTAGAAACAACTGCTTTCATGTTCAAAAGACCTTGAACCAGATTTGTATAGTCTGAAAAGTTTTATTCCTTTCTTTCAAATGTTGTTGGGGGTCATTCTTTTTGGCAGTTGAGATGCACAACAAACTTGTAAGTTGAGAACATGAGCACATTAATAATATGTCTTTTTATTTAGTGTTTAGCAACACTCATTGGTGTTGCTCTTTTAGACATAGTAATAACATCTCTGTATTTCATGTGTGACTAGAGCAATTTGAGTTCAGCTGAGATACTGTGAACTTAGTATTTTCAGCACCAAGCTGTTCAGGTGTTATAATATCATTTCTCACGTAAACTATGTGACCAAACAATAACAAATGTATTTATTTTAGAAGCAAAGAATTTGCATTTTCACTTTTAACTTACTGACAATGTTGTTTTGAATGCATTGTTGCATTTTGCAAACATATTATACTAGAATTCAAATTTCATATTTCTAAAGCAGTAATAATAGAATATATAATTCTTAGGACATCTCCTTAGAATCAGATCTAAATGATTTTACTAGACTTCAGTTTTATTATTTTAACATTCTGGAATCAAAGCTGTATAAGAAAAAATGTTGTAGCAAAAACAAGAAAAGCTAAAATGCTTCTCAAAAATAGAAAAGAGTTTACCTTTTGCTTTCTCATCAAAATATAACCTATCTAAAATACGCTATGAAAGTAAAAATTAAAACGAAACTGTCTAAATGGATAAAACCTGTTCTAAAAGGAAACAATTAAGTATGGGCTAAAAATGCACTTTTATAGAATACCAAAAAGGACAACTCAGGGAAAATAATAGGTTTTCCAGCTTACCTTTCCAAAAAAAAAACCTCTGTTTCATCTCAAAAAAGTGTTTCCATTGGCCACTCTTTCCTAATCTTGTGTCTTTTGGTTGTGTTGGTTGATTGCTCTTTAGGAGCCATAACTGTCTTGATTGAGTGATGGGAGTCATAATCCTGCATATCTGCAGGAGATAAAAGTTAGGAAGAAGGCTGATATAGATAGGACAAGGAAGTTGTAGTTGGTGGGAGTATTTGCTGCTGCACTGGGGAGAGGGAAGGTGAGGTTTTATGGGTTTTATGTTGTGGATTTTAATATTGTAAGTTGTCCAGCACAGAGTCAGTGTGTGTGAGTTGGGCAGCCATATAAATCTGTTTAATAAATACAATCAAATCCCCAAAAAAACCCAATGAGAACAGAATTCTGGATAAGGTTACAGCCAAATTTTCCATTAAAAATCTATAACTTGATGTGCTACTGCCTGGTCCAAACAACGTCTACAAATAATTCCTAAAGACTACTGGCAGTCTCCCAATTTGTTAAACAATTGGCCAGACCAAATTAATACTACCTGGAACTGACTGGAGCTCTTAGCTATGGCTGTAGGTTACTATGAGATATCTGTGTTTGAAAAAGATGCAGATGCTAGATGAAGCCTTCAACCTTTGAGGGTATCATATTTGTGGGGAAGTAAAAGATCTTGCTCAACATTAAGGAGAAGAAATAAGTCCTTCCAGACCACCTATATTGATGACTAGTGCAGGTAGTCTGCTAGGGTCCAAACTTAAATTCTTTTCATCTCTGGTCTAGAACCAGAGTTGAATGGAGAGGAGAGGAGAATCCAGACTCTCTTGAAAGGGAACTGAATTGAAGCAAAAGAAGATGCAGCAATAACCCAACCATTCATGTTCTGACAAAATCTGTCAAGAAAACATGGAAGTTGTTTTTTGTCAGAGGTTTTAGTTGCCATGAATCTTGAGTGGCTCTCAAGATTCCCCTTTTCTCTACAGATAATTATCTGGATTCCTCCTAAGTGCAGATGAATTTTTTTCACTGAATATAGAGCCAGTTCTTTAGTACCGTTTTTTTACACCTATGTTTTTTAATCCTATGCTTCAAAGTTCTAAATTCTGCTTGTCTGTCGCTTAACTTACTATTCTCTACTGCCATCTGTAGACCTTGATCTTGCTTGCCAGAAACATGGGAGAGTAAATCTTGAAAAACATCATCTTTTGTCTGTTATAGGAAAAATCTTTATGGAAAATCCTGTGTTCCAGTTAAAATATATGGAAGGATGTTCGTTTGTTTAGTGTATGGCATCTACAGGGGCAATCACTGATATGATGGAAGGACATTTGTAATAGAATATCTATGCATCTTGAAATTAAAAAAATATAGACCTGGCAAAGTATGTCATATACGTTGTACAGTGGAACCTCGTAACACGACTGCAATCCGTTCATGGACTGCGGTCGTGTTCTGAAGCAACACTACTGCGCGTGCGTGCTGCACACACCCCACAACGCTGTCTGCGCATGCACAGACGGGGAAATCGGTGCAGAAAGGAATCTTTCTGGGCCTTTTTATTTTTGTTCACCAACCGAGGTTTGGTCGCGAACTGATTTGGTCTGAACGAAGGCATTTGCGAACTGAGGTTCCTCTGTATTAATTTTATTGGTTTATCAGCCACCTTCGTTTCTGGGACAGCTCTAGGTCAGGGGTGTCAAACTCAAGGCCCGGGGGCTGAATCCGGCCCCTGGGGTGCTTTGATCCAGCCCGTGGGGCCGCCCTGAAAACAGCGAAGGATTGGCCCACGGTGACTCTGCCAGTGAAAATGGAGCCCAGGAGGGCCCTGCCGAGCTCTGTTTTTGCTGGCAGAGGGCTGCAAGAGGCTGTCGCGGTTGAAAATGGAGCCCAGGGACCACGCGCCATCCCCCCTGTGCTCTGTGTTTGCTGGCAGAGGGCTATCAAAACAAACTAAAAGCAAAGCAAAACAAAACAAAAGGAGAAAGATGGGAAGGAAGGAAGGATCGCCCCAGCCACACCCGGACCACCACAGGTGCTCCCGACATGAGTGATGTCGAGCTGGCCATGGCCTCTCCCCTCCCCGAGATCAAACACAACCATGATGCGGCCCTCAGTGAAATCAAGTTTGACACCCCTGATCTAGACAATATATAATCATGTAATAAATGTGTTCTTAAAACAAAACAAAAGGAGGTTGATCATAGCTACTTTTAGCAAATCACATTGGGAAAACCATAAATACCAATAAGCATCAATCAAACTCAGAAACCAGATCCCAAATTATGCTGCTCTGGGATCTGCTGAAAGAGCCAGATCTTCAGAGGTTTCCCAAAAGCCGGCAGGGACATGGCCATGTGGATATCCATGAGGAAAGCTGTTCCTGAGGGCAGGAGTGCCAGAGAGAAGGCCCCATAACAGAACCTATAAGAAAAGTCTGAAGAATGTGATATATTACATATTTCAGTAAAGTAAGAAAGAATCTGAACTCCACACAAATATTAAAAGGAATGAATTGGTGAATGAATCGGCCCTGGAGATCAGTGAGATGACAGATGCCCAATGACCATCCATACATGTTGAGGTATATAGGCATTTCCTTCTTTTGATTATTCGCTACCTGTATGAAATTGCTTTGTAGAACGGTGACCTATCTTCAGATCAGCAAAAAAACACTGAAGTTGGATTGACACATTGTGCTAAACTTACCTTTGACTTAAAATACGTCAACCCACACATTAAGGGTATTCCGTTAACCACGATGAAATTAACCATGGATTAGTATGGTAAATATATGAAACTTACTGAAGAGATATCATGTAATAAGAGTTAAAAAGTGGGTTACTGTATTCTTGTTTATATTTAAAGAACATCAAATGATCTACTTTTTTTTCTTTTTCTCATTCTACTTAGATTAAAAATATATGTGTAAAACAACATGGTTTTTTTCAAATGTAGCATTAGAATACTATAAACTACTTCCTATTCTGGAAAATACAGTCCATTTCTCTAAATGGAAGAAATATCCCTGGCTTTTTTTAGAGCGACTCATTTTGCAGAACACTTGGGGGAAAAACAGAACTTTTGGGAAAGAAAATACACTGTTCTATATATCCCAAGTAAGATCCTGGATAGATAAGAACGATTAGAAAGTCATGAATTTTATGGAAGTTACAAAGCAACTTTTTTTTTTTCTTTTGGGAAAATACAACAACAATGGGGACCGGTAACTAGCTCTTATTACATTGGAAATGGCATTGCTCATAATTTTTTACCATAGCAAGGAAACAAATACTTTTAACATTTTGGCCTGGTTGATTGCAAATGAATGTTGACAATGTCTTCAGCTGTTCACAAGTTCCACTTGAACAAAGGCAAATCAATACCATTCCTTAAATCAATTCTATAGAAGGCAGTGTATCCAAAGTTATTAATATTATCGTGCCTAACATTGAACACTAGACTTCCCACACAGTACTTTGATTAGCTCTCCATTTTTCTTAGTGAATTTGCCAGACCTGACAAAGCATATTAGATTAATAGCATTATGGCTTTTATGTTAGATCGGACAGGTTGTACCGACTTGTGTCACTTGCTGCTCTTACTGGGTTGACAACAGGCAGGGCTGGTGGCATGTCTGGTTATTAATTGCTTCTACTTTTAGAAGGTATGAAGAAAATGGAATATCCAAAGCTGAATGGTGTGGCAATTGCATTTACAAGCAAGCTGATCAAACTATTACTACTGCTTCTCTTATAGGAGATTAGTATGGTATCTAGAATCATTTCTTCAGATCCACTTACAGTTATAAGAAATGGTAAACAATGGTCATGATGTTTTATTTGAACAGAAACATTTTGTGTTCGGAGACAGATCTCAAACTTCTTCCTAAAATGATAATCTTCCCTTTAAACATTAACAGGTGGAGAAGCAAGGCCTGGTCCGAGTGGCAGCATAGGGTGCTTCAATCTGTGGAATGTCTTCAGGTATGAAAAATTAATCACAAATCTCTGATGGGTTGAATCTAAAACATACTAAACTGTAAAATAATATGAGGGTAGAAAAAATTACTCCAGAAGGGAGAATAAGATGGATTTGCATAAGAACTTTCTCTTGTTTAATGAGAACTTTGGGAAGAAGTGTTATGCACCATGTCTATGTAGATACAATAGTTTATATCGTTTCTTCCCTTGCATTCTCAGGGAAGATAACAAATATTATGGTGTGTCATAACAGAGAAAATTAGGCCAACAAATGAATTCAGGTGCTGCCTCAGGAATGTAGAGACTTTACAACGGATTTCCTTAACGGTAGTTGAATGAAATGCACTATTTTGAAAAAATAAAAAACACAATTAGAAAATCACGAGCAGAATTTAATAATTTGATTTAAGTCAAAATCACATTCACAGAATGCCAAACTCTCTGATTTGCCAATAAAGGATAATATTTATATCTCAGAGTTGAAATGTGGGGTTCTTGGTGCTCTCTAAGCTTGCATTGATGATGTTTGAGTAATGAAATCTGCAGAAAACAACCAAGGATCAGAGAGACCAAGGATCCTTCATCTTTGATTTGCACACAGTGCCAAATGGTTTTGAGTCCAGTTTTTTGTTAAATTCAACTTGAACACAATGAAAAGAGTAAAAAGTTGACAACTCGGGTAGGGAATTTTACATTGATTTCATCCTTAGTTTGCAGAAAACAGGGTTTGGGGGGGGTCTCAGTTTTATTCACGGAATGCTTGGTTCTAATTTTATCTTTTCCACAGCTGCATAGATTTGAGAGGAGGCTGGTTTGAGCACTGTTACTTTCTATACTTAATACACCCCTTTCAGCAAGCCTTCCATAGATTTCTTCATTTTACTAACTGTTGTTATGAATTGTACTAGAAAGATACATTTGAACATCGCTCAGTTTCACTCTTGCTCATTCTGTGGTATTTCACCACAAAATATGACTTAATTTTCATTGCTCAGTGGGACTGAAATACAAGGTGTGGCTTGCCTACAGTGATAAATTATTTTTCAAAAACCACAAACCCATATGGTGAGCAATTCTTCATTTGAGATGCTTCTTAAAGAAATATAAATTCAGCACAAGATGAGTCTATTTCATTATATTCCATTTTGCTTTGGGCTGGAAAAAACAAAGAAAATTGCATGCCTAGATGGTAAATTACAAACGAGTAATTGATGACATTGGTTAGCATCTCAAGACACACCTATTAAAGCACCAGCTTTAGCAAGCTTTGGAGCTTGAAGTAGTCTTGAAGTAGTTAAGTAGCTAAACTTAGCATAGCATATTTTATACGCAAAACTTTAGAAAATATATCTGTTCCTTTTATTTATATAGCAGGATTATTCACCAGATAACCCCAAACTCTAGCAGTTGTCCTGGGAATAGGATAATAGAGAAGAAGGAAGTGTTCTGTTCTTAATTAAACCAACCAGAATCACAGTGCAATTTTTTTCACCTCTGCAGTTTGAAGACAAAACGGATGCAGTGTTTGGTAACACAGAAGAAGAACGTGAGTATGCAGTCATTTGCTCCTGAAATATTTCCTTCACCCATTTTATTTATGTGTATGTATGTATGAGTTACAAATGTTTGTGTTAAGATAATCCAAAAGTCCAGGCACTGTAAATGCTGCATATGCTGGTAAAGATGAGAATGAGATCTTGTTCAAAACCTCTACCACTTGGTCAGCTGGATTAGGGTCAGTGGGCAGAAGGTTTCTTTTGCCTGGTTGAATATAGCCCACAGGACTTAATAGTGAGAGTGATTGTGTCTGACATCCTTTAAATCTGTAGTGCAGCTATTTTTTACATGGTATTAGCATTTCGTGTCATACTGACTCAAAAGGAATGCTGCAGATTTCGAAAAGAAACATAAAAACGTTTTTCAGTATTACCGTAGTTATTTTTCACGGAGTGTGAGAAAAGTCTAATTGAAAATGGGGGACTGATGACTGGAAAAAATTTAATAAAAGTTGTACACATAATTCAAAAAGTGCACGTTATGAATAACTTCCCCTCAAAAATATCATAGTCTTTCAGAGAACTCAATTGGTAATATGTTTAGGTCGGACAAATCGCTTAAAAAAATTATGAATAAGTTCAGTTGTATGTAAGCCCCCCGACTCTAAATGAATGCTTTTTCTTTTTTTTTTAAAGACATCCCGTTGTCTTCCCCTCTTTAGGTGCAAACATTATAGATTCTGAGATGTCTGAGAAGACAGTCCACAACCTGAGTCCTGCTTTCGACAGCATCCCCTACAGAATGCAGAACCGGACAGGATCCACCAACTCTTTGCTGGATGACAGTGATTATTTCCTGAACTCAGGAGACCTTGCAGGAATTCCTGTGGTTGGGAGTGATAATGAAGAAGAGCAGACTTTTGCTCCAAAGGATAGCCTCTCTTCTGCCCTTCGCTCTGAAGATAGCCGGGGAGATGGAAGGAGGGTCCGGGATCATGTGGATAATGAAAAAGACACCCAGATGCAAAACATGATCCAGAAGGATCTCTCTCCCACTTTTGACAAGGGACCCTCTGTGTTTAAATCCCTGCGGAAAGACTTTAGCATCGCAAGAGATGATAGTAAAGACACTTTTTTGACAAAGGAGAAAACCAGAGAAGGATCTTTCCAAGAACGTGACAAACGTTTGGAAAAAATGCCGAAGGAGCTAGATTCCAGATTGAAAAGCAGCTTGCTTGATAAATCAGGTAATATTATTTACTCAGTTTTACTAGCTCAGAGCTTCTACTTTTTTCAGGAACCGGCTCACATTTCACACTCAGGATAATACGAATTGTTCTTTTCCAGCTAGAATGGGACTTCAGCCGTTGTGGGGGTTTGTTTTCAACAAATCCTAGTTAAATTATAGCCTAGCGTATTATGAGAACCAGATCAGTGAGACATCTATAAGGATCTTCGCTGTAAATCATGGTTGTTCAATGTTTTGGCTTGCTTGGGCCACATTGAGTGAAGAGGAATTGTCTGGGGCCGCATATAAAATATATAACATAGTTCGTGTATATAAATAACAAACTTCTTTTTTTTATTATCCTGTGGGGCCGCATTATTAGTTGTCCAGGGCTGCCAGGTTGTGCAGAAAAAGTCTAATCCATATTTCCAACTTGTGGACTGCTGTTCAGACTTCTGTTGTTTCCTAGCTGCCGTCAGGTCAGCATGACCCACATAATTCAATTTTATTTTAAACATTTGAAGCTTCTTAGTTCCACAATGTGACACATGCTCACTTTAGTTACATACGTACATACATGCATGCATACATACATACATACATACATACATACATACATACATACATACATTAAATAGTTTGGGTTTGTGTTTCCACAAGCATCCAAGGATTTTTTTTAAAAAAATGTTACTAATTGCACTTTTTGTGTTCCCCAGTTGCGAATCAAGTAGATGAAACGTTACGGACACATTTAGCACCGCAAACACCAGAAACTAACTTCAGGGTAAGTAGCAGCTCTTGTGAAGTTTTTCCTTTCATGAAGAGTCACTTTGCAGAGTAAGATGGACAGCATGTACATTTAATTTAATAAGTAAATAAAATGTTGTGCCATAAAACACATTCTGGGGATTAGGATTACTGTAAGAATGTGGTTGTGCTGTTGTACCTTCAGCTAGTGATTGTTCAAGCTGTTCTAATGTCCCAGAAAAGTGGGGTGATTAGAGGGTAACCATGGGGTGTTTGGCTCTGAAATTACAAAAGAATAGGGTGCAACTGAAAGGCCAGAGGAAGAGTGAATATATTGCTTGGATAGAAAACGGAACCAAGGCCCCAAACACAGTAGCCTGCCTGCAATTCTTTAAGGACGCTGCATCTTTTCATGGCTCCGCTTGGTAGTTGCAGAGGACAGCTGGGTGATGCTGAGTAAAGTTGCTGCACTCTGAGGAGCTGCAAATATGTTCTGCCTTCGTGTACACTGTATATTCTATTAGAGGAGGATATTTATAGTTCAGGGTTGACATGAGGGGGTCCTTGGTGCTCTGTGAGCTTGCTTGTTTTCTTGCAGACTTTTCA